>CM040478.1:16091126-16123138 GCA_022758105.1 Pangasianodon gigas | reverse complement strand
GGAACTCTGTAAAAAATGGCTGTAATTCCTAAACGGTTAATGCAATATTTTTGTTAAACCCCTTGAATTAAAGCTGAAAGTCTACGCTTCAGTCACATCTTGACTGCTTCATTTCAAATCCACTGTGGTGGTGTACAGAGGCAAAATTACCAAAACTGTGTCACTGTCCCAATATTTATGGACCTGACTGTATGTTCCAACGGTTTATTGTGCGCACAAAGATACTAAATCAAGGTCATAAGATCATAATGTGTACGTGGGATAGAATCTATTGTATCCTGCATTTAATTCTCTTTTTTGATTTGTCAAATTGATCAAATAATGCCAATGCTTTTGTTATTCGGATGCTCTGTACTGTTAAGAAAACTTGTCCAGTGTTTGAAGGATAAGCTGACTAAGCACTCGTCTGTTATGCTTACAGCTCACCTGAGTTTAATTCAAACCTTTATCCATAAAAAAAAATTCTTATCAATGTCTTTAATTATAGTTTTTCCTCCCATGTCCTCCAGGTGAGAGGAAAAAAAAGAACTTTTCCTGGACTATAAGGGCATAATACTATTAATTAATTAATTAATTAATTAATGTTGTCACATTTATGTATTTAATATTGGCCTTAACTAGTGTTGCTTAGATTTTTTGTGTGTATTTACAGCCCAAAACATAGATTTCTGCATGACAAATTTTTAATTTTTTTCCTCAAGCTATTAGACACTGTGTGATTATGTAAGATGGCACTTACGTGGCATACACCTGCACCTCCAACTCTTTATCTTCTAAACTCAGATAGGACTTTTTCGGTATCAGTGTGACATTGAATGCTGGGAGTTCTAGGGACCAACAAAGTTTCAGTAAGAGGTTTGTTGTCAACAACGAAGCAAAACATCTTCAAACATTAACTACGTTCCATAGGCCCAATAGACCAGTATTGCCAAAATGAAGGTGTGATTCCCAACCCAAATGGCATTTATGTCAAACCATATCTCACACAAATATGAACGATTTTTAAAAAAATGCAAAATGTGAAGCAAACAAATCATTTTTCACCAAGCTGTCATGCAAGAAACATGATGTAAGAGCTCTCTTAAGACCTGGAATGAGAGGAACTGATGTGATTGGATATCGCATCAGCCAACACCTCTTAAGAATGTATTCATTTAAACCCGAAGCCTTTTCACATTTGTTCCACGTTTTCACGATAAAGACACCAAAAAAATCATTACAGCCATTAGAGCCCTTAGTCTTAAGTCTATTTTACTGGTAAATTCATGCAATATTATACTACGTTTCAGGACTTTTCAGGTCCTGAATTACTCCAGTTTAGTAAAATTTGTAGACATACCATATTTCTTCACCTCAAAATTTGCACTATACATGTTCTCTTTCAAGTGGTCAAATTTGGCAACAATCTTCCACTTGCCCTCTCTATAAAACAGTAAAAATGTTTAAGGATGAGCAACCTCAAAAAACTAAGAAAAAAAGAAGAAATTATTATGAATATCTCACGACTTCTACACATACTTGACAATGTCCGAGAGCGCGTATGTGTTGGAGTAAATGCCGTCTGCTGCTTTGGCCTCAGATTCGGCATGGACTGTAATTTCATCAGAGTTCTGAAAAAGCAGAGATTACCAAAATGACATTCAGTGCCATCATATTATGGCTTCACTAAAATTTAAGAAAGGTCTGTTATATTGCCTGGCCAATGCTTATTGCCCCACTACATTAAAGCATTTACAAATAATTTTCAATAGATTTTTAAAACAGCCTCAATTTGGTACGGCATAAACAACATTTACTAAAAAGTGTATTAACCGTACGCTGTTTTACGAGTTCCTAAATGGTCTTTCATTACATTAAGAACATTAGGGATCTACCTGAATTTCAACAGAAATTGTGCTATGGAAAGCCTGAAACTCTGGAGAAGAGACAAAGGCTCTGAAGCGCACTGTAAAAGGAAAACAAACAAACACAGGCATTATTTTATCAAAATTAAAACACATTTTTGCACAATGCACCACATTGCCATCCATATTCTGGGTTATAAATATCCTGCTAGGACAATATGGCCCTCCCTTTTTAAGGGGCCTGAAAGTAATTGGACAAACTAACAAACATAAGCCCCATAAGATGTTGTTACAGAACTGTATGGGCATTTTTTAATATCTTTTTGTCAAACCCTCAAAAACAGATCTGGTCTTCCTGTTTTTGAGGCTTACCACTGGATTACATCTTGTAGTAAACCCTCTGTTTTTACTCTGGTGACGTCTTCTCTTGATTCTTGACTTTGACACAGATACACCTACATCCTGGAGGGTGGTGTTGATCTGGTCAACTGTTGTGAAGAGGTTTTTCCTCACCAGGGAATGAACTCTTCTGTCATGCATTACAGTTGTTTTCTGTGTTCTTCCAGGCCTTTTGGTGTTCCTGAGCTCACCAGTGCATTCTTTCTTTTCAAGAATGTACCAAATAGTTGATCTGGTTTGCCAAATCTAATGTTTTTGCAATCTCTCTGATGGGTTTGTTTTGATTTTTCATCCTAATGATGGCTTGCTTCACTGGCACCAACAGCTCTTTGGACTTCATATTGAGAATTAACAGCAACAGATTCCAAATGCAAATGCCGCACTTGAAATCAACTCTAGACCTTTTATTGGCTTAGTAAATTAAAGCTTGAAAATTAAGGCTGAAAGTCTGCACTTTGAAATCATATTTATTATTTATGTGGTAGACAGCTAAATTAACAATAACTTTGTCAAAGTCCAAATATTTATGGACCTGACTGTGCTTCAACAATCAATTACAATAGTGTAGTAAGAGCAAAGATGGTTTCACTTATGCCTTGTTCTGTAATTGTTACAGTTATTACCTGTGTCTCCTGGGTTGTAGATGGGCTTGTCGGTCTGGATGAAGATGTAACCAGAGAGAAAGGACACTTTACTGATGTACTGAACCGTTTGGAAGCGTCCAAAACTAGCGAACAGCTGGACATACTTAGTTTCTGTCTGTTCTTGATACAGGCCTTTCCGGGGAATCTGACACGGTGTTCAAAACAAATAATCAACAAATAACTTTATCTGTATTTAGCTCATATGTTCTTACCTACCCTAGGCCTGAACTCTTTCACAGTTATCATCATACATGTTCATTGCTAGTTTGGGTATTCCTTATCACTCAGGTCCAGTGCATCTTGTTTCCCATGGTAACTTGTCTACTCGCCTTCAAGTTCTTCTTTGAAGAACTTTATTATTCTTAGAGCCACCATCATGCTTTTAAGTGTTGTCCATCTCTGTCAAAAAAAAGGCAGTTATGGAGGGGCAGGGGTTCATCAGACCATTTAGCTAACCTAGCATTAGCATTTGCTGGATTTTTCATCCTGGTTTCATCTAGGCTGTAATAGTATGCTGGTTACATAAGGACTGTGTTGGTAAGGTTACTGGAATGCAGGTTGCATGTGAAGGCAGACAAGTTCCAATTCCATCTGACACTGACAACTGTCACTTTCTAAAGGTACTTCCCACCCCCAGAGGTGTATGCATGGAGAAGAACAATATGGAGTTGGTGCAGGATTGACCTCTTTCCAGAACCATTAGGAAGCTTCACCAGTTTCAGGCATTGACTCATTTCTACTGGAGATGCATCCGTAACTTTGGTATGCAAGCAAGTTCTCCTTGTCACTAGCTGCAGAGGATGTGTTCACCTCCTTGAAGAGGAAGTTCATCACAATACCTATACATCACTCGGACACTATGATCTCATTTGTTGTGGCCGTGAATGCCTCTAGGGTGGAAGTTGTGGCCACTCTTTATCAGAGGCAAGAATATCCACCCCAGCTCCATCTGGTTGTCTTCTTCAACAAGAACTTGACTCCTGTGGAAAGAACTTCTTGGAGACAATGGCTGGAGGGCATTCAACATCTCTTCACTGTGCCTATTCAGCCAGAAGAGCATTAGTGAGATCAGGCACTGATGTCAGGCGAGGAGGCTCAGCACACATTCAGCTTTCCAATTCATCCAAAAAGTGTTTAATGGAGTTGAGGTCAGGGCTGTGTGCAGGTCACTCTACGTCTTTCACACCAACTTTCGGCAAATCATGTCTTTATGGATCTCGCTTTGTGTACAGGGGCCCTGTCATGCTGGAACAGGTTTGGGCCCCTCAGTTTCAATGAATGGGGAATCTTAATGCTACAGCCTACAAAGACTTGTGCTTCCACCTTTATGGCAACAGTTTGTGCAAGGCCCATATATGGGTGTGATGGGCAGGTGTCTACAAACATTTGGCCAAATAGTATATTTATGATTTTAAACCTAAGAATACCAGTCCAGGTGTATTTCATTACGCACCCACTTATTCACTCGCATCCAGTGGGAAATTGATCAGGGGATCACAACAGGGGTAGCTGGACCATCGTACAAGATTTATGTTTCAGAGTCCATGCAGGCTAATGTGAGCCCAAGTGATTACTTATCACTGGGTACCCTGGGGTTATATACAGCCAACTACTCCTTCCAGCATGATGTTGGTGGTTTACACGTCATGCTAATGTTATGCACCCAAGCCAAGACTCCAGGGCAACCTTCTACCAGGATTCTTGAACCACTGTCCATACCCCAGTGGCCCTGGCCAGAGCTCTCAGTGAACTTTCATACCAACCTACTACAATCAGAAGTTGATGATACTGGTGGTGGCTCATGAGTTCTTTAAGGCATGTTGCCTTAGTCCCCTTCCCAGTCTTCCCACTGTGTACCAAACTACTGAGGAAAATTTTCACCATTTTATCTGCAGGTACGGTCTACCAGTCTGGCCATTATGGCCAAGGTAAGGATTTCACTTCTCACTTCTAACTGGATTAACACCCCTCCAATGGGTCCTTCGTCACCATCCACCTCTATTCTGTTTCCTGCTCGGTCTGTGCTTTTTTTTAGGGTGAACCTCTCTTTGTCTAGCTCCTGTCCATGTACCGATTTTGCCAGCCAGCCTCGACTTCCAGATATGTGTGGTGGTTTTTCAAGCACAAAATTTGGAAAAGGAGGCTTCTGTCACAGATCCGTCTCCAGCAGCACACACCCAACACTCTGCTTCTCTTAATTACTAAAACCTGTTTCCCACTCTTTGGGGACTCTAGTTACAAAGCCTTGTACTTTCCTCTCTGTATTTAGTTCTTGTTCTTGCCTAGCTTAGGTCTGGTCTTATCTTCGTTCACGTTCGTTAAATTACCGTTATGTTTTTGAGTACGCTGTAATTATTATCAGCGTTCAGGGTGACGGTTCCTTGCAGAAATTGTGGAGATCTTTGTGGATAATTGTACACTGAGAGAGTAACGACGACAGGCTCAGAAAGTCCAAATGCCTCCAGCAGGATATTTTCGTCACGTCCCACTCTTAGCACTGCTGGAGCCACTAAAACAAACCTGCGAAAACACAGGCAAATACCAGATTTTCTCACATATGCCTTCACTGCTTGGTCATGAGACTGTGACTCTGGTTGGTATTGTGTTGTCCCCTTGAGTAAAATAGTGTGTACTCAATTATGTTGCAATAAAATCATTTTAGGATGCCAAGACGCTCAATGATTATTTGCATGGCCTTGAAAAAATGCAGATCTGCACCAAACTGAGTGCCTTAGAGTTGTGAAGGTAGCATAGATGGCAATTCTTCATGCAGTCTAGTACCTCCGACAAGACAATAACATTTATGTACGCTAAAATGAGTCCTACAATAAAAATAACATCTTAAATAACATAACAGACGTTTTTATGATCGCAAATGGCTGTAGCTTTTTTTTCGTGAGTTTGTCTACATTTTGAAATCTGCCTCAGATTTTGTGTATGTGTGTGTGGGAGGACGATTCCTTACTTTGGGCCCCGTTCAAAGTCCGGCCTCTGTCTGTAAACACAGAGAACACGTGTTCACTGACAAGTCAGTCAGTTTGTCAAACAACACTTGCTCTACTACATATTCTTGTTCTCACATATGATAAACGATGTGTCATTTTACATTGGCATCAGCACAAAATGAAAAATGAAATGACGAAAATACACTTTCTGAGCAATTAGTAGCTTGTGGTACTTACGCTGGAATGGGCTGATAAGGATGAGGATGAACAATATCAAGAATAGGAGGAGTACTATCAGGAAGGAATATCAGGAATAGGAGGAGAATTAATAATAATAATAATAATAATAATAATAATAATAATAATAATAATATCACAGATACCTACCCTATTGGATTATTCCAGGGAATTACACAAGCAAATGTTAAAAGCTGAATTTGTAATGTACAGTGGCTTAAACACCATATAAGGTTAGTCATGCACCAAGTGAGATGTTTAACATGAACATCACGACTAACAGTGCAGTGCAGTCCAGCCTTACACTTAAAAGTCCTAATGTTCATTGCGGATGTACTCACCTCACGATATCAGTGCTGACCTGAGCAAAGTGACACATGGACAGGGTCCATAAGAAAAGTATTAAAGTAGACATCCTTACAGAGAAGAGATGCTATGTGCAATATAGCAACATCAGACAAACTAAACTCGGAGGTAGGTACGCTCTCCTCTTTCACCGTCCTACAAAGTCTTGCACAATTTTCAGTGAATCCTGGCTCGCAATCAGTGCCGTGCATTACACTACACTGAACAAATCTGAACAAGTAATTCCATGGTATATTATGCTAACCAGGTTGATGAGATCACAAAAACATTGTTCCCAGTTGCTCCCTCATATTTTCCCCCCCAATCATTTTAACTGTCATCCTACTGAAATGTTTACGTTCCATTCCATCTAATGCTGCCCTCTTTAAAAAGGCAGTTCAATTCAATTTCATTTGCATGCACTGCAAGAAAATTAACTTTAGCAAGTGAAAACATCTTGAATATAGTCAGAATATTTGTCTAAATTCATACATTTAGCAAAATGATTTGCCAATAGAATAAGAAAATGTAAAGCTTAGAATTTGTTAAAAAAAAAAAAAAGTCTAGAAATAGGTTTAATAATCTTGCACAAGGAAATACTAGACAAATTTCACTATATTTAAGATGATTTTACTTACTAAGATATCATTTTATTTTAACAGATACGGAAATACAGCCTTCTGAAATCCGGATGTGAATTTTAATCCTTCAAATAAATGAAATGAAATGCAATAAAATAAAATAAAATAAAATGAAATGCAATAAAATAAAATAAAATAAAATGCTATAAAATAAAATAAAATGCAATAAAATAAAGCCAGACATGACAATGGCAAGGAAAAACTCCCTGAGAAGCCATGAGGTAGAAACATTGCGAGGACTCAAAATGGAACCTGTCCTCTTCTGGGTGACACCGGATAGTGCAATTATAAATCGTTACTTGTCTATATTTGTGCTGAAGTATGTTCAGTATGAGAGGATTGTGAATAAGAGTCCTGAGCTGAGCACAGGACAGTCTTTACGATTACAGCAGCAGTTCTTAGGTAGAGTATCTAAGTGAGATTATCCAAGTATACTACGTATTACACTTGGGCATAAACTGTTTTTGGGAAGTGCAAATCTTTAAGGTGTCCATCCACAGCAGTAGAATGTTAGAAGAGTTAGTGCAGAAGCTCGAAGCTGAAGTTACAGATGGATACCGTAAGAACAGATATACCTACTCAGTACTGGGATCAGGGTCTGTACTGAACACAGATCTGGTATGTGAATACTAGATGCAGATTGTCTTAGCAAAAGAACTTGCGGAGAGTCTTTGTTTACACAGAAGGCCAGTCCGATTTCTTTATTCAACCCAGTGATCAAGTGCATGGCTTGAGTAATGCGACTAGCCCAAGTTAGCTACTTCAAGTCAAATGTTGTTGAACCCCCTATATTAACCTTTTTGGCTAAATTTCAAGACACTGGTTCCAGTGAAATCCTGTAGATTAAAAAATATATATAATCAAAATAAGAAATAGGTGTAACTATAGGTGAACCGAGAAACGTTTGCGACTTTTTATTTTATTGGAAAAAAAACATTGTGTAAAAGGCTGATCTGGTTCACTCTACCTAAGACTTGTTGCACACAACATACTACGTATTTGTATTGACAGAAACACTGACTAATATCAACTGTAAAACAAATCTTGTCTGAATAATGGACTCATTACCATCAGAAACTGGACTATGAACAAGAAAGATTTAAGGATTTGATGTAACACTTGCTTCCGTTTTTCACTTAGTTGCCAACAGTGGGTAAACTGGATTAAAGATTAAAAGAAAAATGCAACAGAGATTTCTGACCTGCCCTCATTACTGTTTTTCGGCTGGGTTGCACTTGTTTAGACAGACAGCTCAAGTCTGATTAGAGCAGGAAAGAGTTTCTGTAGTCTAAAAAAAAAATTTCAGATTCAAGGCTCAGTTTAGCCAGTCAAAGTTTGGATTTAAGAAATAAACCTGTCCAGAAGTCAGATTTTAATCTACTATGAAACCACAAATAAATATAGATTCAAACTTCAGAGGTCATGTGATTTTCCTGTTTAAATCTCGGCATGTCAAAAACGATACTTCAGCTGTCGGCTTGAAAATAGCCTCAAGCTAATAGCCAATGTCCGTACTGAATATTCATATTGTAACAAAAATTTGGAAAAAAAAAAAAAATCTGGACATGCCTAGTTTTTACAGCTGAATCTCTGATCTGCATCAGCAGACCACATCGGGTTTCAATCCTGTCAGTCAGGAACAGGAAACTGAGGCTACAATGGGCACGGGTTCAGCAAAATTTTACAGCTGAACAATGGAAATAAAAATGAAATGAAATGAGTACATGCTAATAGTGGTGTGCGGACTTCAATGCCAAGACCAGCAACTGTGAAAATGTTCTGTAAGTAAAAAAAATGAGTAAAATAGGAAGGATTAGGAAAACCATTCCACAATGAACAGAATGCCATGAACATCAATTCACTAAGAACCATGAGTGTGTAATCTCTACAGGGAAGTTTGAAGGTCCTGACCTGCTTTAAGGATACTTTCCATTACCCTATATCTGAACCCAGTTGACCATCTGGGGCACAAATTAAACCTATAATCTACAATGACAAGCCCACTCAGGTTAGCAATTTTCTTTTCTTTTTTTTTTTTGCTGACAGTTCCAAGGTTCAGCATCTCTCTGCAAACACAGATAACACATTTACTGGAAGACCTCGATAAACACTACTATTGATTTATTATTATATCTTATACAACAGTAGCAATTGTGAGATAGGGCATGTTTCAATCTATTGCATTAAGTCACAGTAGAAGTTTCTGCAAATATAAATAATTAGGTGTAACGTATATTTTAGACAATGAAGGGTGCCAATAATTCTACAACTGACTGTATAATAGTTAAATATCATGTACAGGCAGGCGATGTGACAACTTTAATGATGACAAACTTTCCGAAACCACTGCGAGTGTCCTATTTGTACAGTTTGGACGGAGCCCATGACGTTTATAAAGTTTTGACGGAGTTTATAAAGTTTATAAATTGTTTCGTTTTTTGATCAGATGGGCTGCGATGTGTGCAGTTGTGATTTCAGTCCATTCCCTTGCTTCTTCACTGACCCGATTCTGAGTCTGAGTCACTGTAATCTGCCACTAGTGACTTTGTAGAGCAGGATTCAATGCTACTGTGCCTTTCTGTCCCACAATGCACCTCTGTGGTTAGTCTACAGGTGTCCTGTCTCTCCTCTAAGCACTGTACGGGAAACGAATCAGCATTTTTCAAGTCTGAAGCGGCGATGTTGGGGCATGAAACGGACTCCTGGCTGGAACATGATGTCAGACTGGCATTATCGACAACCGTGCCGCCACCATCTGACCTCCTGCGGACGAGAGAGCTGCTTGGAGTGGCGTTCAGAGCTCTGGCAGCAGCGGCGTCTCTGCCCTTCTGGCCCAGTTTGTTCAGGAGGTTTCCCACAGCGCTCCCCGATGGAGTGGAGGAAGACGGAGAAAACCAGGAGCGAGAGGCGATCTGCTGCCTCTTTGTATGCTGTCTATCCTCATATGCTGTAAAAAAAAAAGAAAGAATGACTCACAAATAAAAGCATGAAAGCATAGTTTGTAGTCACTGAGCTTCTGTCATTGATATTTGTTCACCGTTTCCTCTTGGTGGAGTCACATGACCTAAAAAGTGTATAAACTGCTAAAGCTAGGCATAACAAAGTTCTCACGATCTAAATGGCAAATGTTTATTTAAATTTTATAGCTTTTAAACCTGAGAGGATTTGATCAATAAATTCATCATGACATCATCAGTTGTTTCTTACAGTCAGGGCTCTGGAAGGTGAGTAGCGAGGCAAGCTTTTTGTCCTCGTCCTTTTCCGGTACCAAAGGTATAGACAGACCCAGCCTCTTCCTCACGGCGTTATCTTTCTCCTCCTCTTCACATATGACCTTCTTCTCATCCTGTATTACAAAACACATGCATAATAATACATGCAATCATGTTGAAGCCTCTGAAAGCAGAATATTTCGAGATCTACTCCTGAATTAACGAACCCTAAACTTCCTGCGGAGGGAGCTGTTGAGCTCGAAGTCGTCTTTCCATCCAGCCTGGTGCTCTTGCAGCTCAGAGAGAGATGGAATGGCGGCACGAAGCTTCTCTTTGTCTTTCCCGCCGTGATCCAGCTTGTACATGGCATCGGTCTCTAGCTTTTCCTTCTCAGTGCGTTCTGAGAGACGAACACGCAGAACAAGGAGTGTAGAAAACAACTAGCACGAGGAGTATTCACTGCAGTAGTGTTAGAAACATTTGCGTATACAGGGTGTGTATGTGTGTGTGGCGTACCGGTGGTGAGTATTTGTTCATTTTCAGCCATGTTCCACCTCTCCTCTTTGCGCCTCGCGCCGCTCACGATGACGTAATCGCACGTGGCTGGATCTGTCTGCATCTCGATGTAGTTCACACACAGGTGGCACTTCATTCTGAACCTAGAGTTCAACAAAAACAGTATAACATACGTTGAGAACGAAAAAAGGAAAGACAGTTCGTTTTGTACAAGTTTGTTCAATTAAAACAATTAATTTTTATGTAAACATAGAAAATAATTTACATTTCATGTCCATGGGAAGATCTCTACTCTATTGTCCTTTTATATTAAATCAGTTTAATGGGACAATTCTAACAAGTAGCCAAGGAAAAGGGAGGGAGAGGGGGCATACTCTCTCTCTCTCTCTCTCTCTCTCTCCCCTGTCAATCACAGCAACACTAGCCAATCACAGGCGTCTGTGAGCTCATGTATGTGGAAGAGGGCGGAGAGCGCTCTTAGACATTTACGCTCTCCTGTGACGCAGCATGAACAGCAATTTGAAAAGATGCGGTTGGTAGCTATCATACGATAACATTGTACGAGCTGACTGGTGGGTGGGAATCGGGCGAGAAAAAAATCAGGAAGAAAATGGAAGAGGGAAAAAAAAAAAAAAAAAGAACAATAGAATAAAACTCTTACCATATAAAATACAGTAGCAGTGAAAGATATTTTTGCCAAATCAATCATGATACAAGACTTTCTCATCATACATGATCTGTATACTGATATTTAGGTTTGTTATCAGAAAAACAGTCCAAAAAATATTACACTTATTTAATGCAATTTTTTAGAAAACTGTAACGGTGTTCAGTAACACTAGAATAATAGATACTCGTTACCGTGTGTATCAATAGTCTCAGACTGATAGTCAGTCCAATCCCAAACATATTTAATGCTTGGAGAGCCTTTCTATGTAGAGGTTTTGAGAAAGAGAAGAATATCACCATCTCAATATGATGTAAAAGGTGTCCAAGTTACCTGTATATTGGCGTAGTGTAGTAATTGCCCACTTTCTTCTTTTCCGCATTGTATCGAACCCCTAAAAGTTAAAACAACAGTAAAAACAGATGTAAAGGTTATGTATACGAGTGTGAGGTTAAACCAAGGGGAAATCTAAAACAGTTGTTTTTAATGTTAATGATTTTCTTAAAGGAATATTTGCAACTATACTCGCAACTTTAGCACCCGCAATTAGTTCCCATTAACTCAAAAAGGAAGGAAAATTTAAAACCGTCATGTTATCCTGTCACCTAGCTCTCTCATTAAATGTGTAGAAAGACCTTATGAAGAAAAATAAAGCTTGGAAGGAAGTCACAGAGCCTCTGGTTGCTATGTAGCTAGTGCGGTTTGTGTACGTTCTTTGCTAATCTGCCAACAAACAACCAATTTTCACACTGATTAGTGCGTCATTTAAATTGTCTTTAACTGTAGGCTGTACATTTTGGCTACTACTGCTTGATATGTGCACCCAAAATGCAACAACTTTAGGCCACGCCCCCTACCTGTGTCTGTTTACACCAAACCATTTGCTGAAGAAGGATCTCTGCCCCTTTTGATAGAGTTTCATAAAACCTGTGTAAACTAATCTGCTCTGATTCTCACAGTCTGAGGTGAGCAATGTTATCAAGAATGTGTCGCGGCTGAAGGGAAAGCAACCTACACTCAATTTTTATATTTTGAACTATACCCTTAACGCATAATAATGCCGTTGCTGTAATGTTGTCATACTACTGTAATCATAATTATATTGCGTGTTCAAGCATTCTTGGGCCATAAAACTGATTCGGTGACATTTTCATCAGGTTCGAGTGCAAGTTTAAAAGAGCTGTTTCACCTCGGGAAACTTACCCATGCCTATGTGATTCTTACAGCCATCGCACCAGATATTGTAGGGCATCTCAAACCTGCAACACACACACTGGTTACCATATCAGTTTCCCTTTTATTGAGTAGATTTTGAGTGAGCTGAACAGAACAGCTAGAACATCTACGAACACACTGTTTCAGTTCAATTCAATACAGCGTGCGATAAATGTATCTATAAAGGTTGAGTGCAAACACTGTGAGAAAGAAAGACGGAGTGTGTGTGTGTGTGTGTGTGTGTGTGTTACCTGATAATGAGGATGCCCTGCGAGAGCTTCCTGGCTCTCTCGCGCAGTGGATGAGTGTTCCGGTAGCCATTGATAGAGCGATGCTGCAGACCAAGAGAGACAAAAGGGCAAGGTTTCAGCATGGGGCAACATGTGGCAGTTTGACATCATAATTTTTTCCTTACACAGGTATTGTTCATTATGCTATGAGAAATACGTCATTTAATACAAATACATGTAATAAAGTTAAGTGATGGAATAAAGAGTCTTTCTTCTGGTCAGGTTTTAAAAACATTAGGTGGATTGGTTGTGCTAAACTGCCCCTAGGTGTGGATGAGAGTGTGTGTGTGTGTGTGTGTGTGTATGATGCCCTGTTGTCCCATCCAGGGTGTATCCAGGATAGCGTCTGGGTCCACTGCGACCCCGACTGGGATAAAGCGAATGAAGGAATGAATGAACGCAAAGAAAAAACCACTCACCTTAGCAGGGTCAAAATCTGGAGGGTAATATTTGTTCACTCCTTTTCTCTCTCCCTAAAGAAGACACAGGTATTCAATACAAGCAAAAAAAAAAAGACGTTATGATTGTATTACACATTGTACTTTGCACCAACCATGATGGCAGCAGCTCAGCCAAGGAGACCTGAGATAGATAAATAGCTAGATAGATAGATAGATAGAGAGAGAAGGAGATAAAAGAGAAAAGAGTTCAGATCAGTAATATACCATGATGAACTGAGCAAATCTTTACGTCATTATTACCCATTACTGACTAAATACCTTTATCAAAGTTTTCTGCAAAATGCTGAACAAGATATTTTAAATTCCACATATACTCTATAACATTAGCTATGAAGGCACGCTAGCAAAGCATTAATGCCTTGCTTTTCCTACAAATCCCGCCTCCTCTGCTACGATTGGTTAAAAGCAACTAATCCTCGTGTGACATCCAATCAGCAGCCTCTTTCAGGGCCCAGTATCCAATCATGACGCAGTAAACAGAGAGACCCTTAGCCACGTAGTAGCAAACAAGCTAACAGCTTATTATGTAGTATCGTTTGCATAAACATTATACCAACAGCTTCTTTGCGTCCGTTTGTGTTTCAGTACATATCATATACTGTAAAACTGGTCCATTTGAAAAATAACAGTTTAAAAAGCAATATTTACCAAGTCTAGAATCCTGAAGCTAGTCAGTCTCGTCTGCCAAACAAACTAGAAGCAACAGGCGTCTTCTTCTTCTTCTTCTTCTTCTTCTTCTGCGTATCAAGAAAGTTGTCATCAAACGTTATGGCGTGTTTCCGACACCTACTGGTCTGGAGTGTGCAGTACAGCCTATCTCCATCCTATTCCCTAACCCTGTATCTCTTAATAATTAAACACTGCTGTTCCAATTCCTAAAGACTCAATACCTATATGTCACAAGCTATATTTTTAATCAATCTCTCTCTCTCCCTCTCTCTCTCTCTCTCTCTCTCTCAGTAGTTGCCAGTGGCCTCCAACAACACCAAGGTTCAATACTCTTCACATCACATCCACGGATTCACCAAGTTATAACGTAAATCTTACACCCACGCCCTAGTAGGTGACGCTTTCACTGTAAATAAAACTACTCGATAATTCTGTTGAACAGTGAAGTAAACAATGCTGCCACTTGTAGACCTTTACACCCAAATCAAAAATGGTTTTCTTTGTACTTGGGTAGGAGGATTTCTTCACGTATTGTTGACAGCCATGGTATATGATCACATGACATGGACCCCTTGCAGAAATACAGTGTCTGTAACAGCTCATATAAAGGGGACGCAGGGAGCAAACTGAGGTTGGCCCAACGTCAGCCATTCTGGTGGGCCAATGTTGGGTTGGTCATTGGGCAAATACTGGTCCATCAGACTTTCAGCCACCTTTAAATCAACGTTGCCACCAATGAGCCAAGTTTGTGTACCAAAGTTGGCCACACATAATTTTGTCCGTAGGCCACCTGGCCTGACAGACTTTCAGCCACCTTTAAATCCACCTTGTCAATGTTCGCTCAGCGTTGGCAGGGGATGAAAAGTGCTCGTTTGTCAACATTGGGCAGGATTGCTATAGAAACTTGGTTCTTTGCAAACTTTTTTGATTGAGAGCTTCAGTTAATGTTCACATCAAATATGAGAATGGGAAAAAAAAATGATCTGAGTTTGAGTATTTCAGAAACTGTTGATCTCCAGTGAGCAGCAGTTCTGCAGGTGGAAATGCCTTGTCAATGATACAGGTCAGAGGTGATGATACAGGTGACAGGAAGTCTATAGTAACTCACATAACCATTCTTTACAACCATGCTGAGCAGAAAAGCATCTCAGAATGCACAGCACTTATGCACAAACCCTGTGGTGTATGGGCTACAACTGCAGAAAACCACACCGGCTTCTATTCCTGTCAGCTAAGAATCACCTGTATGGATACATGACAAATATTTATATCCTTTTCTACTTTGGGCATCCATACATTTTTCATTCATTCTTTGATCTTAACTGTGTTATTTTAATCAGAATATTGCGCTATTGAAATGTCCTCTCCTATCAAAGCTGATGTGGCAATTCTGCACCAGGGGAAACCCTCTTGGATGCAAGATCAGCGCTTGGCATGGATATTGGACATAAAATATTTGATCATTCTTCATCTGGCACATATCCACTTACAGCAGCTGTGCCATGTCCACCCATTGCGAAGCAAAGGTATTCCCAGTTTCTTTCTGTCCATCACTCGCTGATGGAACGGCTCTGGAATTCGTCTCTTGAGACAGTGCCAGGCGGTCAGACTGAGGCTTTTTCCATCTTTTACCATGAAGTACTGAGACAAGACACACAGGACAGGGAATATTCCAGTACTTTTTCAGGGTGCCCTTTCAGATATGGCAGGCTTTGGTCCATTTCTTTATTACAGCGTTACAGTTTTACAGTGTTAGTTCATGTCACCAGTCGTACCATGCGTACTACTTCACATCAATCACAGACGACTAATTCGTGTTCTTCAGTAATCTTCCGTCAAAATACAATGACGAAATGGCTTCATTTAGTCAGATGTTATTCAGTAACCATACTGCAAACACTCCTGAAATAGACAGGAAAAATGTCAAATAATCAGATATTGATGTTTAGATTCAGACAATTAGTGTAGTCGCATGCATTTGCCCAGAAAACAAGGCATCAAACTTGGACATTTTATAAGAAACAAGTTAAGGAAAACTCAAAATCTCCTATATGTAATATATGTAAGAAAAAGAAGTCAGTGAAAACTGATAGAGCAATGGCAAAGTGTAGTTATGGAGTAACGTAGTGACTGAAAATGGACTGAAATGGTTCTCTGAGAGTTCTTCACTGAGGTTCTGACAGTTTTGACATGACCATTTGTGCACAAAGGTTACCACAAGGTTGGAGGTTCAAACCCCATCTTGGATCATGAATTAAATCGTATTTGTAAATGTGGGAAAAATTCACAATATACAATGCAGGATTATGGGATTGAAAGACATTTTGGAAATAAAGTGATAGAAGAAAAAGAGAAACAGTAGTTTTACTAAAGCTGAGTTCCTGCCATGTGAACTATCAGACAAATCTGAGACTGGAATCAAGAACCAGTCTCACCTTCTTCCAAAAGTCCAATCGAGCCACTGTAGACAAGTGATGCTGGATGGAGTGAAGGAACAGAGAGACAGAGGAGGGAAAATTCAAGCCGGTGGAGGAGGCCCGGATGCTGTCCGCCGCCTCAGGTTTGCCGGGTCAAATTTACGGCGTAAACAGCAGCCGCACGGCGAGCTTCAGATTCCGAACTAATTCCCACAAAATGCTTCCTATTACGGCCCCTGCATTCCTACCCAAAGCAGACGAACCCTATATGGACCAGAGAAGAGACCTGCGCCTTCCTGAACCAACCAGCCACCACTTCAGCAGTGCATCTATACGCTTAGGCCCTTTACAAAGGGTGCATGACGGAATTACACGTTGATGCGCAAATTCTTTTGCTGTCTTTTCTAAAATTCAGTGGAAATTTGTAAAATGTTTGGATGAAATGTTTTTAATCCTCCATAGGAATTTAAGTGTTTGTCTAAGAGGTTCTTCAAGAGTTCCTCATAGGGGTTATAAGACAGCATTGGGCACAATGCACGAATACACCCTAGATGGGTCGTCAGTCAATCAAAGGGCATCATGCACACAAGCTGGCACCTAAGGGCAATTTAGAGCCACCAAGCCACCTACTGGCATGGTTTTTAGGAGGTGGGAGGAAACCCACACAGACAAATGGACAGTATCTTGAGCACAGACTCAAACCGATGACCCTGGAGCTGTGAGGAAGCTACCCGCTGCACCACTGATTTGTAAAAGTGGTAAAAAAACAAATTCAATGCAGGACATACCCAGTTATGGGAGTTAAAGACATTTGGGACAGATTTTAAAGGATATTTTAGCTCCAAATAGATTCCACTAGATGCATTAGAGGTCCTGTATGTTTGTAGTCCTGTACAGCTTGATGATTTCTTACACTGATACAATCAGGCCATTAACTGATGAGCTGAACTGGATATGTTCAAATAGTCATATACTTACAGACCGTTTCCACCGTCTATAGTGAATAGTTTAACAACACTAGGTCCAGAGGTCCAGAGAACTATGGAATTTTTATACTCCACATAATCCAAGACTAAGAAACAGATGTTATTTAACAAAGAAAACCATATTATTGATATGTTGATATGGTGAAGTTTTCTGTGTGGAGATATTAATTAACATTTTTGTAAGGAGTCTCCAGTGCCAGGAATTTGTAACAGTCAGAGCTGTAACTTTCAGTTTTCCGACACAGGAAGGACATTGCCATTTCTTGGTAACTTGACATGCTGTGTTTTCGTCTTATTAACTTCAAAAGAGAGGGGAAAAAAAGAGAGGCAGGTGACGGAACGATTGTCTTATTGTCAAGTTATAACAGGAGCTAACTTGT
Source organism: Pangasianodon gigas (assembly GCA_022758105.1). Lineage (NCBI taxonomy): Eukaryota > Metazoa > Chordata > Actinopteri > Siluriformes > Pangasiidae > Pangasianodon > Pangasianodon gigas. The sequence continues at coordinate 16,105,270 of CM040478.1, read as the reverse complement.
TCTGCAGATGTTCCATAAAATGAAGGTAACTAAACAAATAAAAAGTATGACATGTCATTCTTTAGTAAATAAAAATCATAATCACTGGCTGTGGTACAAGATAATGTAAAGACATCGGGACATGCTGTTAGAAGAAAACAATCAACTTCAGGGTGGTAACAATAACTCTGTTCGTGTTGGGCCGCATCACACCATCAACCCTGTTGTCGACTTTTTTCCTTTAACCGCACAGCGTGGAGTGTTTTATTCCGTACTTAATCCAGTTATGCCTTTAGATTGAGTCACACTCATCTCCTAGAAGACCACAGCTTTGTAGAGACTGACGTTTTCATGTTTTTCATTTGATTCAGCTTGCAAAGGGATTTGTAATTAGTCACCAAGTTGATTCAAAACCCACAGTCTTTGATGATGAATACAGCTTGTTTATTAGGAAGTTCAGGAAGTATCTTCTTTACAGAATCCAGCTCTGGAAAAATGGTCTCCCTTTACAACATTAGTAGACATGAATACACGAAAGCGTCCATGTTTCAGTACACACTCACGTGCAAGACAGAGAAAGACGAAAGGCCAGACAGATGGACAGCTAACACAAGGAAGGAGAGGTGGAATAGCCATTCATCTTTTCTAAATCCTTCCCTGGAGAGGGGGAGATGAAGGGGAAGAAACATTCCTTCCGTGAGTTCCTGCAAGAAGCAAAGCCATGAGGAGGAGTACAGTGGAAGATACAGCAAGCCTTTTGGCATGCCCTTACACAGACACTGTGGAATCTTGGCCTGTCTGAGTGCAGAATGGCAGGAATCTCATATTAGTGTCATACAATGAAAAAATAGCTCACCCTCACACTATAAAACATGCAGTTAACAGAAAGGAGAGGAGTGGACTTAATATACAGCAGGTAGATTAAGAAAAACTTGGCTAGATTCCCTTCTCTTTATGCCCCAGGAATCAGACTTTCACTTTGCTGACACGCACTCTAAAAGATCATTGGCCCCCTTAGTTTTCCAAAAAGGTAATTGATTGGTTTTTAATGTCTGGATTGAACTAAGCCAGATTTTATGATTTAATCAGATCCAGAAGCTAAAATCCAATTGGGCAATTGGCGTCTATGCTTTCCGCACACAGTCAAAGAAGAACATTCTCTCTACCTTAACGTTCTTCTCCGGTTTATTATTTCCATCGGGTCAAAGATACGGCCTGTTGGAAGACATATGGCCGGAGTAGACAAAAATAGACCTATGTGCAGTAGAGATGTATGGAAACCACATCTTTAGTTCAATCCAGTTAATTAAGTCAGACAGAGGAGTGACAATAGCATGTTGCCACCACACTATGGGAAATGTATTTATACTAAAAATTTGTTACTTGGACTGTAAGACACACACAGTTGAAACTTTCAACAGTTTCCGCTCTACTTGATACACTCTATGGCCAAAAGTATGTGGACTCATGACCATCACACCCATAAGTGTTTTTCAAACATCCCATTCCCCCTTTGCTATTATAATAACCTCCACTCTTCTGGGAAGGCTTTCCACTAGATTTTGGAACGTTGCTGTGGGGATTTGTGTTCATTCAGCCACAAGAGCATTAGTGGGGGCAGGCGAGGAGGCCTGGGGTGCAGTCGGCATTCCAGTTCATCCCAAAGGGGTTCAGTGGAGTTGAGGTCAGGATTTTGTGCAGGCCACTCAAGTTCTTCCACTCCAACCTTGGCACACCATGTCTTCATGGAGCTCACTTTGTGCACAGGGGGATTGTCATGTCCCTTCAAGTTCCAGTGAAGGGAATTTTAATGTTACCTGATACAAAGACATCTATACATCTAGCAGACAACTAGATAATTGTTTGCTTCCAACTTTGTGGCAACAATTTAGGGAAGACCAAGACAAAAGTGTGACGGTCATTTGACTACAAACTTTTGACCGTATAGTGTAGAACCATTTCTAAGTTCCCTGTACTGCATCAGTGCTTTTTGACAATCCCTTAGGCTTCAAAAGCCTGTTTGTGGTTTCTTAAAAACCCCAATATTGCTGTGCCACACACAGTCAGAGTCACTGCTATACAGTAGTAGATGTGCTTTGGGTAATGGTATAGGTTACACAATCATTCCTTGCTATTAGATGACAAGTAAATTGTTCAAGAATTGCTTTAATATTGAGTGCAATTAAATCCGTTATTAACAAATGCAAAGAATATGGCACAACCACAATGCTGCCTAGAGGAGGCCGTCCACCAGGTAAGGAGAATCTTAGTCTCAGAAGCAAGAGGCCAAGGGTAACTGTGAAGAAGCTGGAGAGAGCCACAGCTCAGATGTGAGCTGTTCACGGGACAACCACAGCCTGGACACTCCACAAAACTGGGCTTTATGAAAGAGTGGCAAACCATATGGAATCCTGTTTAGAGTTTGTCAAAAGGCATGTTGAAGAGAGTCAACAAAATTTGAAATGTAACATTTTTGGCCTTGGCACAATGAGCTACGTTTGGAGAAAACACAACACTACTCATCACCCTGATAACACAATCCATGCAATGAAGCATGGTGGTGGTAGCATCACACTGATAGTACTATTTTGTGTAGATCTATGACACACAGTATAAGCCCATCAGTTCCAGGTGGTAATGTTACAAAATGTGTTAAAGTTCAAGGGGAGTGAATACATATGCAAGACACTGTAGGGTCTCAAGATGGAATCTCTCTTTTTTTTGTGACCGTAGCTTTTTTGCGGAAGATTGGTCACAGTGCTGTGTGATACTGACATAAATTTCTGTAAAGTTGGCATACGGTAATGGATCTCGCTGAGCTTTCCGGAGCATCCCACTCTACAGCTAAAAATTTTCTGCATGTGTCTTGTCATTAACACCTACTTCAGCAATGCAGCACGTATGCCTTCAACAGGAATCCACTGATAAGGGCTGTCTCCAGATATTTTTGGACATTAATATGCAGATTGTTTTTTCTTCTATAACACAATTTAACTTCTTCAGAACAGAGACTATCTGTTGGCTGCTGTGTCGTGCCATAGTCCAGACAAGGTGCAGCAAGCAGGTAAACCGTGAGCTAGCTCTGGGCCAACATCAGGACAACAGCAGTGGAAAGTAATTCTGACTCTAATCCTGTGGGTGATGGATGGCTTTCCGTGGTGTTGTATTCTGCGTTGAAGTTTCCCTCTAAAGCTCAGGGTTTTTTTTTTTTTATGGCCTCCTGTCAAGCTGTGGTTGAAGTCACCAAAAAGCTGTTTGCATTGATCCAGTATATGTATTATATGTATGAATATCTGACACAAGTTGTGAAGCCTACAAAATCAAGCTCCTGGACTAAATACAGCCCCTGACCCTCAATCAGTCAAGATTTAAACTTATTACACCATTATCAAACCCATTTTAGAACAGCACTAACATTTTAGCAATACTACAAACTGTATTTTTATTTTACTTCAAGAGAAAAAAAATAGGGGCGTGTAAATGAATGTCTGTTTATAGCTGTTATAACATAAGTGATAACAGGAACTAACTTATTGAATATATGAAATCCTGTTTAGAGTTTGTCAAAAGGCATGCTGGAGAGTCAGCAAACATGTGGAAAAAGGATCTCTGGCCTGATGAGACCAAAATGTAACTTCTTGGCACAAAGCACTACATTTGGTCCACCATGAGAACGCCATCCACCCAGTGAAGCATGGTGGTGGCAGCACCACGTTGAGTGTTACCCTTGACGTCTTGATTGCTTCTCTGACTATTGCCCTCTTTACCTGTTCACTGACCTTTGGTGAATGGTCTCATCTAGGCAGAGTTTAGGTTGTGGCATATTTTCTCCATGAAGGAAGGCAAGAAGGAGCTGTTCTATGGCTTGTCACAATAAAGTGACAAAGTTATAAGTGGAAACCTTCCCTCTCGTTGCCAAAGGATGCTTTAAAAGTGAATCCAGATTAAATTCCGAGAAGGTCTGATAGGAAGCTCGTAAGTCACCATGTTTCCTTGATGGAAACTTAGTTCTGTAGCATGTGTATCACTGTTGGCTCCTTAAATAAGTGTCTGCCACATATAGAAATGAAAATACTGGTGCAAGATAGTAAAGCTGTTTTGATGTTAATAAATGTTTGGGCCCCTAGAAGTTACAAAAAGTCTCGGGTTTGTTTTTTTAGTGTCTGTACCACTGAACAAAGATTGGTTAGGTGGAAAGTGCCTGAGGTCAACAGGTCAACACTCGCGAGTTATCACGAAACTGAAAGGCAGTAGGATAAGAACACGAAAAATGGCCGACATCTCCACACTTTTTCAGCGTCTTCCCCCTGAGCATAACCTTATAAAGCGCAAGGAACACATGACCGTGCTGCAATCCTTCTGCCAGTCAGACACATTCCACAATTCTTTCGGCATTAGTCTTCTCAGAGCTACTTTAGGAATGTTGCAAGTAGGGGGAAAAGGCACATTTCTGATAAAATCCCTAAATTTATGTTCGGATTTCAGAAGTCAGTCATCGTTCTCGGAATTTTTCCAGGAAGATATCTAGCCGAGGTCTGCTGTGTTCTTTTTTAATTATTATCCTTCGGTCTGTCTCGTCTTCGTGGATTTAACCCATTTACTTCCTCATCTTCAACCTTTGATCCAACAGGTCACGTGTGCTGAACCGAGCGCTGGTCCAGAATACGAACCGTCCCGTTCAGATCAAGCCCTGGAGTATGATTGGCTGACGGATTAAGATCGCAGACACCTTGCCCCGCTCCTCTACAAACAGCTTTAAATGATTTAGCTTCAAAATGCTTTAAATGATTTATTCTCACCTCCCATGTGCCCGGGGCATCGGAAAACACCTGCGAATCGATATTTATGCCATTTTGGTATATATTTTTTCTGAGATCAGCTTCGTCCCGAGCACAGGTGAGAAGGGGTGGGGCTAAGCTGAGCCCCCATCTTCCTGAGACAAGCATATATGAAGCAGGCTCTGGTACACATCAGCATCATCCACTTTTTCGCCTTGATCACGACGCAGAGAAGAGATACAGAGGACGACAGAGATACGGAAAAGAGAAAAGAGGAAAAGAAAGATGTGTTCTCTTCTGAAGCTCACCATGCTGCTGTTCTGCGTTCAAGTGGGAGAGGGACACTGGCTGAACACGCTACTGGGTAAGCCTAAAAAAAAAGGTCATGACCTTACAAAGAAGGTAGAAGAGTCAAGTTTTTTTGGTTGTTTTTTTCCCCCAATTGATCTATTTTTTTTTTATAATTTACTAACACATTTAAATGTATTCTAGTGAGACTGTATTTTAACTTTACAGATGTAGAACTTTATGCACAATGCTCATTTTATTTTTTTAACCTTTTTCTATTTTAATATTTTTCTATTTTAATATTTAATCATTTGAAAATGTCTTTAGACTAATGATACAGTGAACCTTTATTTACAGCACAGTGTTCATAGACTTTCTTTTTTCTATTATTTTATTATGCCTTGTGTTAAGGTATTTAGACTGCATACACCGAAATAATAACTAATACACGTTACTCACGGATATTTTTTGCTGCTTTTTAAAAAAAAAATATTTAGCAGGAGTATTGTAATGTGGACAAGAGGAGTTGTTTTGTAATGCCTCAGAAAAGCTGATTATCAGATCTTAGATGATCTATGGACTGAGAAATCTCCTTGTTTCCATGTCTTTCAGTGTCAGATATCCAAGAACAAGCCACTTCCTCTGAATCGGACCTCACAGACGAGACGAGGAGAGAAGGAAGAGAAGAAGAACGAGAGGAGCAGGAGGGATCGGGGAGACGGTGGGGAGGAAGCGTGCTGCGTTCACGCCGCCACGCAGAGGACCCGTGTGGGCTGCATTCGATTCTGCTGCAGGTTCGAGACATCACATATCAGATATCACATCTGTTTAAATTTTTTTTTACAAAGTTTACCAGAAGGCACATTTCTAAACGGTTTAAAATTTCACACAGGATGGTAACTTAGTGTAAGAATATTACTGTTCCATGGTATTAATCAGCCATTTAAAAACACACAAGCTGAAGGTGAAAATTAAAGGAGAAATTTATTATGAAATCCTTGTACAGAAGTCTCATTGCACATCGTTGTTTATATAACAAAACATTAAAATTCCCTAATTATGGTTCTTTCTTTGATTAGAAGATACTTTGGGGAATGAGTTTATTCTAAAATCTCATGGCATTATAAGCTGAAAGAGATAGTGGCTGTAAGGAGACCAAAAAAAACCCCAAAAAACCCAAAACAGTAGTAATAGCCAAAATCCAAGGAGCAGTAGCCAAAAATACGTCGGTGTCTGGTTCAGCTTTGGTCAACAATGGCGTGTTCTTCTGTGTGTATGATAGCCTTAGGAACATGCTAAGACGAAAGTAGCAGCAGACGAAAATACATTTTAACTGGTATTTTAATTGAAAAAGTCAGCAATTAGGTATCTGTCCATTCATACACCATGACTAACCGTGACATCCTAATAACCTTAATGCAGACGTTTACAATTCTCTGAATCCATATGTGTTGCAGGTGCGAGACCTTGGCCTCGGCTACGACTCGGACGAAATGGTGCTGTTTAAGTACTGCAGTGGTGCGTGCCCGCGTGTGCCCTCCAACCACGAGCTGACCCTCACCAATCTGCGCTTGAGCGGTGCTCTGCCCCCCACCGAGACCTGGCACCACATGCCATGCTGCCGCCCGACGCGGCATGAGGACATGGCCTTCCTCGACAACGCCCACCGCTGGCACAAGGTCGAGAAGCTCTCCGCCTCTTCCTGCTCCTGCATCGGCTGAAAAAATTTAAACAATATGGACATTTATATTTGGTGGGGGAAAAAGAAAAAAAAAAAAAAAAAAAATCGCTCAGGCTGTAAATAAGATTCGTGTTTAGGAACAGCAGGTAACATAACGCTGCCCGCGTATCCAAACACGCTGCGTATCAAACGTGCCTCTTGCTTTCTCTTGATATTGACGTGGCTTCTTTCGCTAGTGATGCTGAAAAGTTCGGCTTTAGCTTGCGAGGACGGTAAGACACCGCTGAGGGATTGCGTGGTCCAAACAACCATTGGTTGAAAGCAAACTAATAATATATTTATGTACTGTAAATTATTTATTTATTGTTTTTTTTTTTTTTAAAGTCTTTTATATTTATTGTTAGTCTTTGTTGTTCATCTGCGCTGTGTACATACAGTGTGTACAGTTCCAATAAAGATTTTACATGATTTTATGTTGTCTTCATTACCCGCATAAAAACTTTTATTAGTTTAGAATGTTTTTTTAATGATAAACTATAAAGCCATTTTCTTTTCGTTTTTCAAAATATAGTTTTTCAATACTATTTTATCAATTGTCTGAAACTGATTGCTTTACATAGTTTACATACTTATTATTGGTTTACATACTTATTATTCAAATATGGTATTTAATAATGAGCCCTTTTTTATGCACCATTTGCTTCATGTGCTTCTAACACAGAATGTTCATTTTCAGCTCTTAACATCTGACCAAATCAACCAAGAACACACTTTTGACTGACATCAGTCAAGAATGATGTCTTGTTTGCGAAATGTACTACGACAAAGAACATCCTAGCTTTGTGAACCAGTTAATATGAAACGAGTCAGGTTTATAAAATGATCTGAGTCCAAATAAATTTAATCACAGTGAAGTACAAAAGGCACTGAAAATTTAAACGCCAATGTTCTGGTGAAATAAAGTCCAGGTCATGTGAAGGCTCTCACCATGCCTTACTCAGCCGTGTCCGTTTCATCTGGCTCCGCCCCCCAGATCTGGACACGCCCCTCCATGGCCGTCAGTAAGCGAGGCTCTGTGGGGTGAAAGGACAGCGACTGGACGACGGCTTTTCCGACGGGCAGCTTCAGTGTTAATGAGCCCTAATGAACAGACACACAAAAAAAAGACTGATTAATCAATTCAGATTGAGAGATAAATCACTTTATTAATCCCAAAGAGGGAAATTCAAAAAATTGTGTTGTTTAAACAATCAATCAGACATTTAATACTGCAGCATAGGAGGATTTCACATCCTCTGTTTTGTTTTGTGGGGGGGTGTTAGAGGTATTGTGTGTGTACTAGGGGTGTTTAATGTCCGTCACACACCTCCACCAGGTCCCAGCAGTACACGTGACCGTCCTCGGAGCAGCTCAGTACGTGAGTGTCTTTCTCAGATAGGCAGCAGTCCAGCTTGTAGTCTTTATTCTGGTGGCCTGTATATCTGTTCACAAATACAACACACACACCCAAACACATGAAACTTCATTAAGCAGCCACAAATGAATCCTTAGATGCAAAATGATTACCTAATAAACTAGATTTGCGCTCACTGACTCTGTGTGTGTGTGTGTGTGTGTGTGTGTGTGTGTGTGTTTTTATGACTCACTCTCCCAGCAGCTCTCCTGTGCTCTTGTCCAACAGACGCACAGTGGCATCCAGACTGGAGCTCAAGGTGCACTGACCATCCTGACTGAAACACACACACGTGATCGGACCTGCCAAACACACACACACACACAAACAAATAAGAGACGTTCCCAGAGACCTTCCCAAACCTGCCAAATATTTGTAACACTCACTGCCAGTGTAGTCGACGTGCAGCTGGCCCATCCGCAGATCGTAGCGCCTCACCCGGCCGTCCACAGAACTGACACACACACACACACACACACACAGACGGTGTAAATTTCGATTAGCTCAACATACCTATGCAACTGTCAATCATTCAAGATTCACACGTGGACTGGCTCATCTGCCATTTTGTAGTGGGGGAAGAAAAGAAGACTGCTCATTTGGCGTATTTGAGAGTGATAACTCTAACAGCGTACTCTGATGTCTGTGTTTACACACAGCGTCCACTGTAAGTTACTATAGAAACGGTGACGTATTAGAACGAGTCCATTAGCGAGGAGTGATAAGTTTGGTTCTTACCCAGTCAGCAGCTCATGCTCTACCACTTTCAGGCTGCTGATGCCGTCTCGTGCTTCGTCCAGAGTCTGAATCGGCTCCATCTTCCTGGACCGAGTGTCCCAGCAGCGCACTGTGCCGTCTATAGAACCTGAAACGTACACAGTCTCGTTTAATATTAAATACGAGGCGATTAGCACAGGAGTAGCACACTACAGCTATATGGACTCACCTGAGAGCATTACAGTGGCCTCTTCATTAAATCGCACACAGTTCACCCTCTAAAGAAAGACACGTGAAAAAGAAGAGATAAGAGAAAAGTAGAGAAGAGAAAAGTAAGTAATTGAATACTTTTAGTTTAGTGTAGTAGTGTGCAGGTTTGGATGTAGCCACACTAATGTCGTTAATCTTTACAAATATAAAGCAAAAAAAAAAAAAAATCCAAGCAGCTCCACGGCTCGTACCCCTGCGTGGCCGCGGAGTTTGCGGGTGACCTGCCCGGTCGCCACGTCCCACAGGATCACCGTCTTGTCTGCGCTGCACGAACACAGCTGGCTGTTATCATAAGAGCTGTGAAGAATAAAAAAGACAGGAGACAAATGAAACCTTTACTAGCTACACCACTGAGCAAGCGTAACCTCCAGCACGCTGTCTAGTTGTGTGTGTTTGTGGCTGCAAACGCACTAAACATCGCTACGTGAGACGTGAAACTCTCACCCGTCCACGTCCAGCACCTCGTAGCCGTGACCGCTGTACGTCTTCAGCAGGACTCCTCGGCTCGCGCTCCACAGCTTCAGGCTTTTATCGCTGCCACATGTGATCAAGTAGTTCCCATCAGCTGGAAAACATTTTTCATCTTTTATTAGGACACGGAATACTAAAGGACTGACAGCTTATTACAGTACTCTATACGAAACTCTATAATAATGTTCATGACTTCTTTCACATCTGCTCCTTTACTCCTAAACACATTTGCAGTAAAATGGAAAATTGGGTTAATTTTATTTTGACCAAACATTTCCTTATTTATAGTATTATTCTTTTACACATCATTGCACATTTTTATTTATGAGCCCCTAGATTATTTACTTTTTCTAGTGAAATTTCAATTTCAAGCCCACATTATTATTATTATTATTATTATTATTATTATTATTATTGTTATTATTATTATTGCAGATTTCCTCAAGTTTATTTTTAATGTTAATTTTTAATACTTGTTTACTAGATTGGAAAAAAAAGGAAAAACAGACTTTTGAGAAATGATCTTCTAAATTTTTATACATTTTTAAAAATTTTCTCATGTCTGATAACAAAATGTCATCTTCTCCCAGACTTATAAAACTGCATTATAAAAACAAATAAACAAACAAATAAATAAATAAATATGCATTTTGCATATTTTGATAAGGCACTTAAAGATTATATTCCCCTAAAAATTATTATTATTTTTTTTTTAAAGAAAAAACCTTGGTGTAGTGGCTGTATATTACTTTTGACCAAATATGAATACTTTTCACAAAACATTTTTTTAGATTTCCATATTTGGATTATTCTCCCACATTTTCTAAACCAGTGAAAGATATAATAATAATAATAATAATAATAATAATAATAATAATTACAAAAAATAAAAATAAAAATTACAATTAAAAATTAAACACAGTATTTTTAACAAGGCACATTAAAAAAATTTACAGTCAACGAATTAACCATAAAATTAAAATAAACTCCTTGCAAGTATTCAAAATTATATATTTAATTATAATTAAGAAGATAAAACTCATTAAATCAAGTAAGTTTAGCAGTGATGTAAGAAAAAAACTCAGTTTATAGTATGTAAATATGCCTATAATTATTATAACTTTCATGGTTATTTTCACGTCAGATAGATCTACTTCTATGTATTTTTAATTTATATTTTAATTAGTATTTTTTCATTTTATTTACCGTTAAAGCGCACAGCTCTGACAGCGCCCTGCTGGCAGTCTACAGCCCGGAGGAGGTGCTGCGGGAGGCGGACAGGCTGCGGCCGGGGCTCGGGGAACGCCATCCCTCTCTCAGCCTCTCTCTGCTTTAGCTTAGCCCTGCTAAACTACACTGCTAAACATGGCGAAACCTGAGATAAGGTTTATTCAAAACAAGCCTTTTTTCATTACGCTGCTTACAAGCGCCACTTTTTATACTAATACAGAAACTTAAAAATAAATAACTAGCTAATAAACGCTTTAAAAACTTTGTCTTGCTATACAGTTAGCTTCTACCCCTGCCCGTTTTTTTTAGGCTTATGGTTACGTCCTAAATCAAGTACTAGCGTACTACGTAGTGTGCCTAATTACTATGCGACCTTTTATACACGTAGTGCACTACTTAGTACAAAAGAGTGCAGTTTCAGACGCAGCCTCTGATTCCTCTGGAGCTTTCCCTGAGTAGATAAATAAACTTTATGCACTTGAGCGCCCCTGCTGACTTGGAGTCTACATGCGGGTTTTGATTTTAAAATTATGGTTTTCAGAATAAAATAAAATAAAATAAATATATGTGTATCCATGTTCCACTTACCTCACATGTAGCTATTTTGAGGAAAACATATTTGGCTTCTTTTGCAGCTTTAGGAGCCACAGAATGCTAACACATTCACAGACGCTTGTGATAACTAATTAGCAACTCGCTTACTTGATGCTGAAACCACTTCCTTACAAAATTGTTTGACAAAAACACACAAATAGAAATCGTTTCATTTAAAAAAAAAATACTTTTTAATTTTTAATATTTAAAACTTGAATCTTGTGAATGAGTGTTTCCACATTTCAAAATGGCTGCTGCTAGTTTCACTCTCACAGAGACAGAAATCACTTAGCCATGTTTATGTGAGATGTGACATTTTAACAGAAACCTCAACCCTCAAAAACATTAAAAATGTTTCTATTGAAATATCTGGCATGTGTTTTTTAGTGCTAATTTGTCGGTAGTGCTAATTTTAGTGCTAATTTGCTGTATTTTAGTTATTCCAATCCTGTGAGAAGCTAGCAGTTGTGTGTAGTACTGACGTCTCACAGCGAATTGAAATATTGATATATTGAGAATATATATATATATATATATATATATATATATATATATATATATATATATATATACACACACACTGATATAGAAGTCATTCATGGTGTTTTTTTTTTTCCTTTTTCATTAACAACTCCACACTTTTGTGTTGACTCAGCAAAATAAAACAGTAGTTAAGGTCCTAGAAACATTAATCAAATCAATTGTTTCCAGATTCAAAATGGCTGCCGATAGCTTTTAGCCATGCAACATAGTGACCATTTAAAATGCCTTAACAAGTATATTTAGGATTAACTTATCAAGTGTATACTTTTAAATCAAGTGTACAATGATTCTTTGAGATGCACTTTATCATATTGTTTACTTCAAACACTTGTTATCTCCATTACAATTACATATATATATATATATTACACCTGTAATGCCAAACCTGAGAAACAAAATGTGGACACTAAACATATGATATTTGAGAGAAGAAAAAAATCTGAAAATACTTTCTGTAATTTTTCCTCCAAAGCTTTATTTACAGTATTACAAGTAACGGATAGACACAAAATACATACAAGTGTAGTTTAATAGCCAAATGAAATATACATTAACAGAAAATGAACAAAATCCATATCAAAGGGGAATAAAACAACCATTCCAGTTTTATTATTTCCCTTAAACATTACAATGATTCTCTTTTGGATGAAATTATAAAGTGAATTCTTACAAGATTGTATCAGGATAAAAGCACCTAATTACGTTAACAGACAGAAAGCCTCCTTTCCAGTCTGCCTTAACGTGAGCAAGGAGACAGCATTGAAATTACATTTTACCACATAAAAAGGGAATAAAAAGAGTAAAAAGAAAGGAAAAAAAAAAGATCTGTGTGTCCTGGTTATTTCTTTTTGCCCTTGCTGGGTTTGGCTAAGAGCGCCGGGTCGATCTGATCAGCGCTCAGTCCTCTGACGGAGTAGAGACGAGCGGCACGCTCTTGCAGCGTCCCTCCACACTTCATCCCTCGCTTCGTCAGCTCGGCCTTCAGCCGCTCCAGACCCAGAGCCTCCAGCTCCTCCACCCCACTCACTGACAGCAGGTCTAATGGAGCGTCCGCTTCCTGACAGAGGGCGAGAGAGATACACGGTCTGAAATGAGCACTGTAGTGAAATGTGATTATTATTATCATCATCATCATGTTCTTGTTTGTGTGTGTGTGTGTGTGTGTGTGTGTGTGTGTGAGAGAGAGAGATTGGCCTGCGAAAAAGAAACTATATTTCTCTGCAGATAAACTCCTCACCTCTGGCTGAGCTGGCTGCGTGTCTGCACAAACTTTCGTCTCAACAATTACGTCCTTCTCAACTTCCTGTTTATCGCTGACATTCTGTTTGTACTCTTCTTTTTCATCGTGCTGTGTCCTTCCATGTTCCTCTTTCACTTCTGCTTTCTCCTGGCTGGGAGACGGGGAGCAGGGTGCTGAGTCGGCGCTGGAACTGCTGCTGCTGCTGCTGGGTCGGTCCTGAGACTCGGCTTTCTCCTGCTCCCTAGTTGCTGTTGTCGGTACTGCGGCTGGCTGAGAGCTGCAGGAAGGACCAGCGCAAGAGGAAGAGGAAGAGGAGGCGGAGGAGGAAGAAGCTTCAGCTTCAGCTTCACTCTCATCATTCTCTCCATCTGAACTGTCCATGTCCTCAAGGTCCTCGAGGCCGGTCCTGAGGAAATGAGAACCATCGATATGTTAAAGCGCTCTTTTGATATTACAGGATCCGTTTGTGCAAAAGTGTCTGAGATACAGTTTTTTTCTGCATTCTCATTACACAACAGGGTGTTTAAATAGCTAACAGCATGTACCCAAGTGTAATGTAACATGGAATGATTTCTGTATTACATTTCCTCATTTTCCAGAGCACTGTGGCTGCTGGATTTCTCACCAGAAGCATTTCTTCTTTGAAGACGCGTTTCCGTTTTTTGCAGCCGGGCGTTTGCGATGTGGCTTTTCGGCTGCCTGGACCACGCCGCTGCATGAAGCCTGCATGCCTGGAAGGAGGAAACAAACCAAAAAATCTAACTTGCTTCAATTCTGGCCCAAGAAAAGGCTTACTTAGGATGAGCATAAAACCGAAACCTTGTTAGCAGATTAAAAATAAGTGAAACAGCAACTCTGTAATTAATGATCTACAGCCATACGAGGCACCTAGATAATTTA
>CM040478.1:16054015-16091026 GCA_022758105.1 Pangasianodon gigas | reverse complement strand
TTTACATGTATGTGAAAAACCTGATTTGTAAGGAGGAAAAAAAAAAAAAAAAAAAAAAAAAAATTTATTAAAAAAATTAAAAATAAAAAAACCTTTGAGCACGGAGTCCTCCAGCCTCTCGGAGAGGTCGTGACACTGCTGCTCGTACTCGGCGTCTGTGAAACGGTGTTTGGGCTCGGCCAGTTTCCTCTGAATCCGCTCTAAACGCCGCTGCTCCTTCTCTGCATCACGGTCAGCCTGCTTCTTCAGCCACTCGGCCATTCTGCGCTCGAAGAAACACACAAACGCTGCGTCGTTACTCTCAACACTCATCACCATTATTGCACCAGTACTTTTTCATTTTCAGTGCCTCCTTGTTAGCTTTCCCCACTTCCCCCTCGTCTCTTTCCCATTCACTTCCAATAGGACATGCAGCATTCTGTGTTCGAATATGGCTGAGCCTTACTCTTTTTCGTGATTGACATCTCGGAGTCTCCGCCCACTCAGATCTCTGCAGGCCTCTCGATTGGTGGTTTTCTCAATCTGCGCCCCGAGAGCTCGCAGCATGGAGCCGAAACCTGTCACACAAACATATTCAACGTGGTTCGAAAACGGGAAGATGCATACACAGTTCAGTCTGAGAATAAAGAACGCAACTGGAGTGTAGCTCAGAAATAAATGATGAGTTCTTTAGTTTATTTTTTCTGGGGATTTTCTGGGGACACATAGTCAACATCATCAGTCGGGAAAAAAAAAAATTACCTCCTTTGCCTCCACATAAGCGAGGCTCGAGGCGATAAACCACTCCAGCTTGCAATCTCTCATCGCCACCTGATATTCGGCCATTGTTCTTCACGTAGAAATCCACACACGAGATACCCTGAATAGGAAAGATAATTATGTAAGGCATAAAAAAATGCTGTTATAGGAAAACAATCAACAACAGGGTGCTGTGATGCGGCCCCAAATGAAGCAGACACTATTACAAACATAAAAATAGTTGATTATTTTCCTATTACAGGACGTCCAGAAGTGTTTTATTCCTCTTACACCACTGCAATTTTACAACAATCAAAATTTTTTTAATGTATTTATCTATTTTTTAATTACTCTGTATTAATGTTTTTAGCATTTGGTATTCTTCTCATACAATATGAATGCCTCAGACTTATCTAACTTTTGTTTTTACGTTGTGTCCCTACTTTGTGTATATTTAAAAAAAATACCTGATTATATCTATATAAGCTCGCATATCTATCAACGCCATTTTTGTATCTTATATAATCAGTTCTATCATGTTAGCCAAGAGCGTTAGCTAACACCTACATAGCGGTCAGCTTGAGCGCTCAATAATAAATACAATTAAATAAAATTAAATAAAATTTACACTATTAAACTTACTTCTCCGGGGCTGAGCAGTCCTATCAGATCGCTGACCGTCGATTCGTGTGGAACAGTAAAGTTAATAAACCTTAAAGACGGAGAAACAACGAAGACCTCCATGTTTACTGCGTCGTCGCTTTCAACTTCAACGCCGTCGCGTTTTAATGGCGTCATGCACTACGCGGAAGAGAAATGACCGCGCATGCGCACTACGCTTGTACAAAAAAAATGTATAGATAAAATATAAATATTTTATTTAATTTCTTTCTTTTTTTGGAAGCGCTATGCCGTGTATTATCTCCACACACACACACACACACACACACACACACAAAATCCAAAAAAAAAAAAAACGCAAATCCACTCTCAAGCTGCGTTGTTTTATATTTTCCCCCTTTTCCTTAGTAATATTTTATTTATTACAGCTCTTTTAAACACTTCAACATAAATTTTTTTATTCGATGTATTATACTTTAATTTTTATATTTTAATAGTTTTTTTAATTTATCTTGTTTTTTAATTGCCTTGAAATGTGCTATATAAATAAATTTACCTTGCCTGGTAGAAATAACACAGATAAATCTATATTTCATTTAATTTATATGAATATTTATTTATTTATTTGCTATTTTTATTATTTGTTTACAGTCTTGAATCACTCAAAATGAACAAATGGATGATAATACTGTAATGTAATTTTTGAAGCCCCATAGACAACCTTTTATATTATTATTATTATTATTATTATTATTATTATTATTATTATTTAATTTCTGAATATTTTGTAATTTTGTGCCCAGTTTGTGAAACTTCTTGTGTTGGCTACGATTGTACTAATATGCCAAATCGTTTGTAAATCCTATTTTCCCTTTATTAATTTTAAGGGGAAAAAAATCCATCCTGTTTTCAGCGCCGCAATTATACGTCACTACGGAAACCCAGAGAGACCATTAAAGTTTAGAGCAAATCGCGTTGTTTAATTTTTGTTAAAAAGAAATTCAAAACTCCTCATACTGTAGTTAAGTAATTTTTATATTTATATGATATATTCATAAACAGAGGTTTGTTGTTTTTATATGTCTTTTCCTCAGCTATAATCTACAAAATCTCCCCTCGTTCTTCACAATGACATGATGCTATGGCTGAAGCCCAAACAGCGCATTCGGCTAACTGTATATAAGCACTACATACAGTACACAAGCTAGCTGTGTGTGCGCCCTATGTAGGGGACTAGAATGTTGACTTGTTAGCCGTTTGAGAGTGGTTCAGTCTCAAAATGGCGGCTCTGTACAAGGTTGTGAGCAGCGCGAGACGCAGAGGAACGTGTTTATTAACAAAACCTGAAGCTTTTCTAGGCAGCAGATTTTACAGCAGTGGTGATGAAGGAGTTTCTGCAGGAGGAGAAGAAGAGAAACAGAAAAGTGGCTTTGCTGCTGCTTATGAGCTTCACTCCGAGCTGAAACAGCAGCAGGACACCAAGGTCTGATCTCAAGAAACTGATTAGAATACATTGGATTTCAGTACATATCAGATTGTGTGAAAAAAAAAAAAACAGTGTTCATTGTACCACCTGAGGTGTTTTATTCCTCTTATACCACATCAATTTGCCAATAATTACAATTTTTAATGTAATAATGTAATAAACATCATGTGTTACTTTTTATCCATTTATAGTTACATTTAATGTCTATGAAACAGATCAGATCCTGTTATCACTTGCCCTGTAGCAGCTCTAAACAGTTGTTTCTTAATCATCCTCTCTTTTTTCTCTCTTGAACTTTACTATTATTATTATTATTATTATTATTATTATTATTATTATTAAGCATTTTTTGGGGGCCAAGCACCCAGACTCGGTGAGCTGCACATTCACAGATGTGCTACAATTGTTGTTGCCTAAGCGATCATAGGAAAGCAGAGCCGTAACTTTAGACAAAGAGATTCAAATATATAAAATATGGAAAAGGATTTTTTTTTTAAATCATTTGATAACTTTTGTAAGGCATGAAACAAGCTCCAATGAATTTCAAATTGGCAAACAGGAAGTACTCTTGAAATTCAGAAATCAGGAATCATAGGAATGTAGCACTGTGAATTTAGCACAAGTTCTTAAAATTAAATTAGGAAAATGGGGGAAGTTGTCAGTTTTTGACCACAGGTTGCACAGTCATTAAACATTTTGGGGGCATTAGGGTGAAGTCCTGAAGATCAAATCTCTTGACAATACAGCCTTTTATCCTGTTTGATGCATTTGCCAGTCCGTTATGGGAGAACGGTTTTGAATATCAAAGTTCCTTTGATAAATTTTGTTCAGACAGGTCTCACGATGATGTGAGCCAAATTTGGCAAAAATTGGAAAAAATTTGGAGGAGGAATAGCAAAAATGGCAGTTAGATTGCAGTAAATGGCAGTTAGTAAGCATTTTTAGCATGTTGTTGTAACTTTTGACCAGTAGGTGGCATTGGCACGAAATTTGCTGCATAGCCTCAGGTCATGGTCCTGAAGATGCCTACCAATATTTGTGTCAGTGCTCAAAGTTGTTGCTGAGATACAGCCTCAAATCCTGTTTGGCGGCTTTGCTGTCAGATTCGGTGGCCCATTACGGGAAAACCCTTTGGAGTATAAAAATTCTTTTGATAACTTTTTTGTGAGGCTTAGATGAAGATGACGTGTACCAAATTTGGTGATGATTGGACAAAATCCAAGATGGCAGAAAATCTAATGAGGCGGAAATCGACATCATAGGGTGCGTTGAACTCGTCTCGACCCATGGAATCCAGGGATGGCTTTTTGGACACGTGGTTCAAAAAGTTATGACCATAAATGTAGTTCCAAATTAGGCCCAACCTTGACCCGATGTTAAACGACATGTTACCTAGAAACCATCTCCTTTGGTTTCTAGGTAACATGTCAAGCCACCCTGTCATTGATTATTTCCCTAGAACAGCATGCCCTCACGTGTTTAAGTCCTTACGAGATTCCACTACTGGAGCAACTAATGACAGTCTTCGAATCAAAATTAACATTTGTAAACATATTCCGCAGCTATAGTGGTAATTCCTTCAGTGCTATGTTCTTTTTTTGTGAACATTTTTGAACTTGCCTTTGCCAAAGATACACAATCGTTCCTTCAAATCTGGCCTTTACCTTTTTCTCAGGAGCACAAATGCTGCCATCATCCTCCCGAACTTAATTAAAAAACTTATTTCTGTGAACTAAAGCTAGTGTTTTGTTATTACTTCTAAAGGTTTACTGTAAACGTTTTTTTTTTCGCAGAGCCACAAGATGCACAAGGTTCGTAACGACACCCAGTCCTTTGCGTCACTGTTGTGTCACTCGCCGTTGATCCAGATGGGTCCGGCTAAGGACAAAATCGTCATCGGCAAAGTTTTCCACGTGGTTCAGGACGACCTGTACATCGATTTCGGTGGCAAGTTCCACTGCGTGTGCAAGCGGCCCAAGACGGACGGCGATAAATATCGGCGGGGCAGCATCGTTCGGCTCAGGCTGGAGGACCTCGAGCTGACCTCCCGCTTCCTGGGCGCAAACACCGACACCACGCTGCTCGAGGCCGACGCCACCCTCCTCGGACTGCTCGAGGGTAAAGAGGCCAAAGAGAAAGAGTAGCTATGGACAGAGTAGCTACAACTCATCGGGGACTGTTAAATATTTGTCGTTGTTCTGTGAACAGAGATTAATAAATTGTGTTTGAACTTCTGAACGTCTAAAGGAACGGCTTGTAAAGTTTATTTCTTAAGTTTAATTATTGTTCTAATACGTTATCGTTTCTATAGCAACGACTTGCACAGGGATTTGTACAGCAGATGCGCCACTTAAACAGATAAAAAAAAAAAGTGTAATCATTGATGTGACGTTTTCTGTAAGAAGACATTTACTGAGCATTTTTGGAAGGAGTCTCCAGTGTCAGCTCTTCGTATCACGCAATGTAAAGCTAACTTTTTACGTTTTCCGACATCTTAAGGACAGAGGAGTTTTGACGCT
Organism: Pangasianodon gigas; assembly: GCA_022758105.1. NCBI lineage: Eukaryota > Metazoa > Chordata > Actinopteri > Siluriformes > Pangasiidae > Pangasianodon > Pangasianodon gigas. The sequence continues at coordinate 16,085,662 of CM040478.1, read as the reverse complement.
TTGTGCTTTCTTGGTATCATGACGTTCCGAAATATTCAGCGTATTTATAAAGGGATAAAAATTACCATGTGTCATTCTTTATTAAAAAAAAAAAAAAATGTTAAGAGGAATGAAATACGGTGGCCATTTTGGAATTGAGTGATAGAGCTTAAAAACAGCATATATATTTGCTCTGCTACTTTATTTCAGCAGTTTATGTACAAATGTCATTTACGGACACACAGGTGATAAAGAAAAAAAAAACACTTTTTTTTTTTTTTTTTAAATCATGACTTTATTGTTAAGCAGCGACTGTTTAAGAAAACAACCTGCAATGAAATAATACTATAAAATAATCGTCATTGAGGCTACAATGGCAGAGTGGAAAGCTCAGATTGCATATGAGTTTAGAAACAAATACACGGTGAAATGTTAATAGGTATGTGCCGATATCGAGGTTTATATCATGATAATTGTCTAACAATTAAATCTGGTTTCGGATATCATCACAATATTATTTTAAGAAGATTACCACTTTTAGCCGCAGCACTTTAGATGGATCTCCCATTCATTTTTTTTTTTAATTTCTTCTCAGTTTGGATAAATAGAAACATTGTCACTAATGATAATATCGTGCAAGCCGAACATCATGATGTACCGTCTAACCAGTTACCGGCACACGCCTAGTCATATACTGTTTCATGGATACGCACTAGATATGCAGTGGTCTACTTTTAACAAGTCCAAATAAGAGAAAATATCTTCTAGGTTATCAAAGGCTATGAAATAAGATTAGTGACATGCACTTAGGCACGGTGCAAGATTTGTTTGCTCTTAATATACATGCAGCTGTGTGTGTGTGTGTGTGTGTGTGTATGTAGTGCAACGCAAATCATGTAGGTTTAGGTGGCTAAGCTCTTCATGTTGCATAGTCATTAAACATACTAAGGTGTCTGAGGTGGGTCTAGTTAGCATTGAAGTGGTTAAGGCAGCCTAAACTGCGCCGACTGTTTTCCCTGCATCCTAGGATTATCGATGCTCCGAGAGGGATCTTCATTCTCGTCTGAATTTTCTCGACGCAGCTCGGTTCAGGAAACTCAGCCGCACATGGTCAGGTACAGCCACTGTGACCGAGACAGACAAGTGTTAACTTGTAAACTCAAGGACTAACACCACTGAGTAATATCACTTTACTTTATACACAGTTTCCATTAAAAAAAAAAATCGCATAGAAAAAGCTCAGAAAGCAGCCATTTTGATTTCATAGTCACTTTAAGACACTGCGTCACGCTTTCTCTATAAAAGTACTACATTACGCAAACACAACCATCCGAAAAGAACACACCTCCGAGATGTTAAGCTCGGCGACCCCGGAGCCGTCTTTGTCAATCTGCGTAAAGGATCCTGTATGGACGGAGATATAATAAATATAATTAATATTCACAGAACGAAACCTTCAATAAGCATGCAGTTTCCTTTGCACATATACATTATGTACAGGGCGAATAGGAAAAATATAAATAAACAGATTATGTATAATTATAATGGGGAATATGGGGAATTTGTAAGGAGATGTTTGTTAAACATTTATGGAAGGAGTCTCCAGTGTCAGGACTTCAGAACAGTCAGCAAGTTTAAGTTTTATGGACAGAGGGACTAAGTAACAAAGTGCAATTTTTCTCTCTTTTTTCCCCACAGGAAGTGAAAAAGGAACGACTGTTTATAGTGGCGACTCGAACTAGTTTGTTTCTGAGATGTGAAGTTGATTATTTTCCTATAATAGCATGCCGCATCATCATTTTTTTCCTTAGATAGATCATAAAACAATCACGTTATCATTGAAATGCATCACTGTAATGGTTGAGGAAGTAAAATGGGGCTGACAAATCAAACAGAGCAACAATCTGTGTATCTTCAATGTATATATCTTCAAGATCACACTAATATACTACGTGATAAGAGCAGCTACTTACTAAACATGGCCTCGAGTTTGACCAGGCAACAGATGAAGTTATCGAAGTCGATCATCTCTTGGTCGGCGTAACGCGCCACCAGCACCTGGTTCAGCTTGTTGTTGAGCTTAAACCCTAAAAACGGAGAAACAGATTTCAATGAAAGTAACGACGACTTAGAATAGAGTCATTTAATAGAGAAATGTTGCTATTAGTGGTATTAATTTGTACTAGTTGACTAGTAATTCCAAAAACTTGAAACGTTGAAACGTTTGCATTTCTAGCTTCAATGCTTTTTAGGCTACACCGTTAACATTGAAAACCAAACAAATCTGTGTAATAAATTGGCAAAATAATAATTATGTGTATCATATTACACTATTTAATGTCCCAATTCTTAAAATGCGCTCGTGTGGATGAGTTGGCGGCTCAGCTGAAACTGCTGACTCTGAAACTAAGAGTGCGCAGCAAGGAAGCTCATGTCCATCAACAGCATCTTGCTTCTAGCTCAATTGCCTTCCTTCGAGGGAGGATACAACATTTACAGCAACGTCTGGGAGCTTTTTCCACTCTTTCACACAACGCTGTTCACACCAATGGAAGGACTGTACTTCAATACTATTCAGCTTTAGCGTGCAGGATTGGTCAGAATTAGTTTGGGAATGGACAGGAGTGGGATTTTTTTTTAACATACATCTCTCCAAATCCATTTAGAAGCAAATGAAGAAAGTGATCACCATTCAAGGAAAACATGATACTGTGGAGATCTTAGAGATCTAAGATCCATAATAAATGTCAGTAGTTTCTCTGATTTTAAATGAGTATGGTGTTTTTTTAATCTATAGATCATGAAATAATGCTTACAGAACCATTATTTAAAATTTCCTTATCATGGAAATAATATCTGCTCAGTGGTGTTCTTATTGTCATCCCTTTTCAACCCTTAGAGAAGTAGTAATATGTCTTCAAACAAATATGCGTTCGAATAAAGTTCGAAATCTGTCGCCTTACCAGCAGACTCCAAGGCCAATCGCATCTCATACGAGCTCATGGTTCCTGATTTGTCCAGGTCAAATTCCCGGAAAATTCCCTGCAGCGATGGTGGAGAGAAGCCAGGAATTATGCTTTCGAGTTAAAAGTTGTAGCTACACAAAAGATCTACAGGTATAGACGTCCTTCTGTCTGTCACTCACCAGCCACTTCCTGATCTTATTCCACAGGATCTGGAACTCCACGATTCCCAGACGGGCGCTGCCGTCTTTCTGAGATTCACCTCAGTCAAGGTGTTGTGTCTTTATTTTAATGTGTCAGTTCATGAGTGTCAGTTCATGTTCACTTTAAACACCAGAATCGGGGGGAAAAACGTGATCTTTGAGCGTGTCAGCTAGCCCAGGCTACAGCGGGGACAGGTTCAGCGTCCACTTTTGGTAGCCTCAGATTACTTTTCTTTGCTGACAGGAGTCAAACCCGATGTGATCTTCTGCTACTGTGGCCCATTCAACTCAAGATTCTACATGCTGTTATGTTGTTATGTTATGTAGAATGTCTACATGTTGTCTACATGTTGTTATGTAGAATCGTTATGCTTTTCTGCTCACCATGGCTGTAAAGAGTAGTTATTTGAGTTACATTTCTTTTTACAAGTATGTACACAATAAACACATGATGTAACAGAGACATACACTTAATCTAATGTATTATATGTGGGAAAAAACCTTCATTCAACCTGGAATTTTTGAAATCTATAAGGCATCTATAAGCGAAGGCTGTGTGTATATATCCGTGATCAGTGATTTATATTAAAACTTTAGATTTTCTTTGGAAAAATGTAAAAACAGTTTATAAATACGCTAAAGATCATAAGTTTAGATTTCAACACATTAGTCTAATCTAGTTTATTAAGAAGCGATTGTTGGATACATCCATGAGGGCCACCATAGACCTGCATGCCTCCATACTGAAGCCGTCCGTCTTCAGATCCCGGTCTAGGGGGGGAAAAAAAAAAAAGCAGAACACCACCATTTGTTAACACTCTCATTCTCACACACACAAACACACAGGTCCGTAAATAGCATTTATACAAGCTTACGTTTGGACACTACTCTGTTCAGGATGGTCCTCAGCTCATGGACTGATATCTCCATATCCTACAGAGAGAGAATGTGTTACATAACCGCAAGAACAACGATAGCAATTAGAGGGTTTGGATGTGGACGTGCACAGTCGTTGCACCAAATGACCAACTGTTGCACCAAATGACCAACTGTTGCACCAAATGACCAACTGTTGCACCAAATGACACACTTACCTCACCGGAAAGCTGAGCAAACATGTTTCGGAACGAGGAGTCAATATCGTCCTCGGTGATCTCCTCCTAAACACGTAAAATACACACATCACACACACAAATGTTAGTAAGCTTGCCTTTACTTAAAAAGCTAGCTGTGTTTTTCTATAGGAAGTCTGTGTGTCTATTACAGTGCGTATTTTTGTGTTTTTTTATTATTAATAATCATATTCAATAGACTAATGCTGTGTGTTAGGGTAGATAGCAGGCTTTCTAAACTTCTGCTGGATGATTAAAATCTTATTCAGTTATAACAAGAACCCCTAAATTAGTCCTTTACCTCTTCATCCAGTGTGAACGACACCTCATCATCCATCTCTCTAAAACAGAAATATGAGATAGACAAGTGTCACATTTATCACATTAACACGTGTAAATTCACTGCATAACTCAAATGTTAACTACACAGATAAGTATATAAGTAAATAATAAAAGATACAAACGTAAAACTGTGGTTAATTATTCTCTGTTGAGGAAGCGTAAATAAATCTCAAATGAATCAATAAGTCAATAAATAAACGTCGCTCACTCAGTCTCGGACTGTTTCTCAGTAAACACACGGAGGACGAAGTCGGCTTCTTTCCCGGGTTCAAATGTCGAGGGCACGATGAGGTATTCGCCCGGAGGCAGGCGGAGTCGCGTGCTCACCTCCCGCAGGTTGATGAAGGTCTCAGAACGAGCACAGGACTGGTTACGAAGGAAAAACTCCTTCTTCAGGTGAACGCTCTGGCAACCGCGGTACTGAGAAACAAAAAAATATTCGTTCATATCGAGTGCAGTTTTACTTTAGCTAGCTAACTTTAAATACAGAGATGCCACCCTAGCACCAAAAATAAAAAAAAAAAACGAATTTTTCCACAACAACCAGGTGGATGAACAGGCAATTTTTTTCCTTTCACAATTACGAAAACAATGAGGTAACAGTCTGGTGAAACTGCTACTTAATAACGAGCAGCTCCTCCATTTTCCTATCGATCAAACAGATCCTAGTCCCGCCCACTTTTTTTCTATTGGCTCACAACAAGATTTTCCACAAATGTTATCTTACTGGTGTTTGACCACTGCTTTACGTGAAAAATTAGAAAAGTGTAGTATTCAGGTAGTTCACGTATCATAGTAGCACGGAGTCAAAAATCGTAAATGTTGGCACCTTAATAAATATCAATAGTACTATCGATTTTTCTACTTACAATTTTGATGAAAACACAACTTGAAAATGCTTTCAATAATTGAAGTGTTGAAGTGCGAATGGACTAATAAGCTACATACGCTGACGCAGATTATGTTACATTAGCTAACTAGCTAGCTAAACGAAACCGATTTACGTCTTGCCAATTTTACTGTAGTGTGTTTCCCAACCAAATGTGATTGGAATCCAGTACAGCCAAGTTGTTTACCTCGTCTGGGACCTGCAAAAGGGAAAGACAAGAGGCAGACATATCACATTAGCACAATTTCCTCGATACTGTAATTCAAATACAAATAAACAGCAATTTTTGAGAGATTATGCGCAGATCATTTATTTCTATTACTTCATCACAACTCTCAGATTCTTATGCTCGTGGAACCCTGACCTCGTAGATGGCGAAGCCGATGGTGTGCATGTCCTGGCCGTGCTTACGGTAGCGCCGCCGGTCCTTCTGCATCAGCGCCACCAGGAAGCTGCACGCCACCTCGGCATCATCGGGATCATCGTCCTCTTCCAGCAGCGTGATCTTGTACTGCGGGTTGATCCAGAACGTGTCTGATGGATAGACAGGGAGAAATGATGAATAGTACGTAGTAACAGATGAGCTACAGTGAGTAATTATATACGTAAAAACTCACGCTGTATAGTCGGTGCGCTTAGTGAACACAGTCTAAGTATGTAGATGTGTGTGTAATGGAGAGACTGTAAAATTATATGACATGTACAATGCTCACCAGATCATTAGTATGTTATATGAGTGTGTGTGTGTGTGTGTATGTGTGTGTGTGTTGCATACTGGGATGATTCCTGCAGCCTCCCGCTGTGCTCCCTCTCCTCCAGCCGCCTTCGAACTTGATGGTGTTCCAGAAACTCAGACTGTCATCACTTAGCGCATCCGGTGTCAGGTTACAGATCTCCAAGCGCGAGAACTGACGCTTAAACTCCTGAAACGACATCCTGACAGAAAGAAACAAGACGGGACGAGGGATAGGATTAGGTAAATTTTGAAACAATGTTCTACGAACGAGCAACAAGACCAAAACATCTACGTAGATGTTATAAGCTACATGACAAATCTTAGCATTCTCAATAGTATATGAATAAATTGAGCCATCTGGTACACACTAATCCCAAGCCACACACTAGTATACTAAATAGTATGTCAAAAAAATATAGTAGTAAACATGCTTCTATATCTGGATAGTATTAGTAGCTCCACTTTTAATGTTCTGTGCTAGTGAGGATGTTTTGGGTTGGATTCTGTCTCACTTCGTTGTGTTGCTTTGGATAAAGCTGTCTGCGTACACAAACGAGTACATGTATATGTTTAAAAAAAAACAACACCACCTCACCAGAACTCTCCGTCCTCTTTTTTGCAGTTCAGTTCCTCTCTTTCAGACGGATCAATCTGATTCCATTCGGATGAACTGAGGAAGAAGCACGGTGATGTTAGCACACATTTCATAACCAAACAGCTTTCATATACAGACTCGTTTTCATTTCCAGAATGGGACTTCTGGTTTGTCTGAGACTACTAATTTCAGCCCTTTAGATCCAAAATAACCTGTTACATTTCTTCTGGTCTAAATTTCTCATTGAACATCAAAAATCAGTTCAAAAAATATATTTATATAACAGAGCTATTGTGTTCAACAATATAAAAAGGCTGAAGTGTGTAAGTCGGACACTAAAATATGACGTTAGTGGGTGTCCTGTTCTCTACATCTGATATATTTTGCATTTTAGAGATGATTTGGTCTTTGATCATGAGACTCATTCTGATTGGCCGACTCACTTGTCACTCCACGCCCCTGTCCACTCGACCTGCCCCCATGGGTTTCGGATACGGATCAGCCTTTCACTGTTACCGCGGAAATCCACCTAGACACACACACACACACACACTTATTTCAAAGAATAATTATGTGCTGTCCCTTTTAAGGGTCTTTATCACAGACGGGTGAAAATGTATCAATTCTTTTTTCCTTTTAATCCTTTTCATTATTTCTGTCTTAATTTATTACTTCCTTCTTTAAAATTTCTTACTTTTAAATCTTTCCCATTCATCACCTCTCTATCTATTCAGCTTGATTTAGATTGTTGAGCGCAATTTGATTTCCAAATGATCTTTCTCCACCTACCATTTTATCAGTAATCCATCTGACTCGTGTCAATTTTTCAGAACTGTCACTATCAATATCAATTTTCTGTAATTCCTCTATTTCACTTCTCTATTATCTCTCACTTTTCTCTTCTCCTTCCTCAAAAGCAGCTGTGCTGATTACACGGCTAAACATCTAGAGAAATACGAACGCAGTGCTCATGACCCACCTCTTTGAGTCCTGTCACAGAGTAAGCGTGACCTTTCACCAGCTTCTTGAAGGTCACCGCTTCCATGTCAAAGGCACTAGTGATCTGTTAAACAAAAAAACAAACAAAAAAAACCCCCAGAAAAATTGATTACTTTCCATGAAAGCAAAACCACATTAAGGTTCATAAGAATTAATAGTGTATGTGGCGAAATTATTCAAAACTCTAAGGGATATTTAAAGTGAATGAAAACCACGGGAAAAAAATAAATAAAAAATACGTCATGCTTAAAAATCTGTTTTGTAATGGCTCTAACTGCTCCCCAGGAACTCTATTATTGCCATATCCTGTGTCCCTAGGGTATAAATTATAGGTTGTACACACACACACACACACACACACACACACACACACACACACACACACCAAATCTCTTCATCACTCATCACCACATAGAAAAGCAAAGAGATTCCATCAGAAAAATGATGATGCATCGATGCAGAAGGATGACAGATTCAGATTTGCAGTTTTTTTGTTTTGTTTTGTTTTTTTTTTATAAAGAAAATCAATTCTCAGGCAGCTCCCGCATCTGGAAGTGTTGGACTGAATAAGCTCTACCTCAGAGTAACCCATTAAAATGCAGCACCTGAACATCAAACCAATAGAGAACTTTTTTTTGGCAAACAACCAACACTGACACATTTGGTGGAAAAAACGTTTGGACTTCCTACTTCCTTCCCACTGTAAAACTTGGTGGATCATCAGGAATCCCACCGCCAGGATATTTCAAAACCTGGTTACCTCTGCCAGGAGGTTAACTCCTGACTCTAGATTAATAAGATGTTATAACAACACTGGTTGCGGGGCACAAAATCAATATTTGGCAACCACCATCTTTGTCTCATGATGTATACCTATAAAGTGATAGACCTGATAAAATAGCCTATGAATAGAACAAAAGGTTGAAGGACTTAATGAAGTCGAGAGTTAAAACAGAAGTTTTATTAAATCTTGGCTGTCCACACTGATGGCTATGTGTATTTTGCTGCATTTTGCTCCTCCAGGTCATGTGGTGGCGCTGTGTAGACTCACGTCTATAGAGCAGCCGAGCAGCGATCCTCGTTCCAGGGCCTTTGTGATAATGCGGGGCAGATCTCTGGGCGCTGACCTCAGCTCGTACATCTCAGACACTCCGCCTGTGAAATCCTCGAAGCCCTCGGTGGTGGAGCCTCCAGACAGAGCCTCGTACGAGCCGTTCAGCCTGGAACGCGAACATAACTGTTAAAAATAGCCAGGCTTGCACTAATGTTTTCTACGTACTCACTTATAAAGATCATTACTTAGCGTAGGCTTTCTCCAGCAGGGCGCTCCAGAACTCGGTCCCTTCTTCCGAGTGCACAAAAACAAGCTCTCCGTCCTTTACAGGCAGACGGTCGTCGATGACGATGTCCACCCAGTCGCCGAACTGCCAGAACTGCACAAGCAACGACATTTGGATTTGTTGGCCAACCAAATTTCTAAAAAAGTTTCAATGCTTTGTGTGTACGATGAAAATATTATACGCAATGCTCTAAAACTTTAGCTCCTGACTCCTGCTACGCTGCAGTGCGACGCACAATCCCAGTCCTTTCGTTAGAATTTGAGAATTTTGATCCTTTAAAATGGGGTCACTGACCAAAAACCGGTTGAGAATCCCTGCTGTATCGCATCTTCTATTTATCCATACGTCAACTTTTCCGCTAAGTGGTTTCTTTCGCGTATATTCGACATTCGCAGAAAAACAGGTGGACGCCTCAACTAGTGCGTAGTGCGTCACAGTCAGGCATTCGTACTAAAAATATCTTCAAAATGCTATATGTTTGTGACAGGCAAACTAAAATAGCCTGTTTTTTTTTTTTTTTTTAAATGATCCAGTCATTCATTACAGTTGTTATGTGGCTGGAATAATATCTTGGCACTATACGGATTGTTGTGCGGGATTTTCCGCTTGGCTGAGGTTGAAAAGTTGAACGTCCAATAACGCCCATTAACATGATGAACGGAATGGCAAAACGGGACCAACACCTTTTTTTGGTGGACTGTTATATAATTTACGACGGTAATATGCGGTTTTGGATGTAGCCTGGTGCTGCTTTGATTCCATCTTCATGCTTGTCTTTAGAATAGCGATAATTCTAATACAATGTGATGGAGACATTTGTGCTTTGTTGTTGCTGGTTTTTTAGAAACACCCACACTAGTTATGGCCACCCAGTGACCATCCAACAACCACCCTTCTGCTTTTAGTCTGTATTTTGGAACTTGGGAACTATTGTGACTCATATGAGCTGTAAAAGTTTGAAATATGACCAGTGCCAAGGTGTCAGTTGGTTTTTATGGCCTAAATTATTTAGATAAAAAAAAAACCAGAGGCAACCTAGTTTTCCTAGTCCTCCGCTCTGTGAAATATTAAACTTGTGTAAAGGAATTTATTAGAAGCTGTACCTGAAAGTGGAAAATACCGGCGTAGTTATCTGTGAAGCTCTGGCCGTGAGGAACCACCCTGTGTAAGAGCTTATCGTTGAGAGTGAGAGAAGCGATAGCAGCCAACAGCCAGCAGTCACCTGAGAAAGAGAGTGAGACAATTGTGGAAAACACTTTAAAAAAAAATAAAAAATAGAATTGTAAATCTTAGTAAATTACAAAGCCGTTCTCAGTGATGGACAGCTATCCTCACTACGAAATTTATAACATGGGAGATAAAACACCTCTCCTTCACAACCTCATTCAACTAGCAGTAGAGCAAAGGGCCAGAGTTACTGGTTCTGGGTCCTTAAACATCTTGCCAACCCTCGTTACCTCATTCAGTGTCGACCTTCTAAAGTATCTGAAGACTTGTAGCATTTCAGTGCCTAGTAATCGCGCCTAATTTGAGAAAAGGTTGCATAAACTCTCATGCCAATCACAAAACTGTGCATGGTCTTAAATAGTCTGTTGGAGTTTAAGCAATGGAGCAACCAAAAATCTAACCTAGTGAGCAAAACTAGTGAGTGAATGCACCTAAGCTACCAAATAATAACTCCTTAGAACCATCCTGATTCATACTGCTTAGGGTTGTATTTAGTTCTCCAGCAGGCTGGAAATCTTGGCTAAAAAGTGAGCTAATTAGAATAATAGGCCCCGCCCATAAAGTACAATCAGCGAAATTGTATTCCGATGCTCCGCCCATGGGATACGAAATCTTTTGTTCACTTTTCTGGCCCCGACCTTCAGAATGTTGACGCTTGTAATCTGGCTAGCTCTCCACATTTCTGTATACACACTTTCAACAACAACAAAAACAAACAAAGACCTATTTCGTATAATTTCGCAAATGATGTTAGCAGGAAAAGGTCTGAGCTCGTCTACTATTTTGGTCAGTAGGCGCATCTTTATGGCCGTGTTTATTCACGGAATGTACCAGACTCTATAATGAAGCTCGCAAGACTAGCCCAGAGGCAGCTTCGCTAACTATTTAAAAAAAAAAAAAAAACGAGCATGAGTCACTTGAGTCGTCCTTACACTAGAGGGCAGCAGCTAAACACCTCAAAAGAGAAGCGTTCCAAGGAGCGTTGCTATCACATTCTTGTTTTCTTCCTCGGATTATTCCCGTCTCCTTCGCAAATACTGGCTAGCAGTTCTTACTCACGAGATGTCCGCCAAACGAACAAGCGACAAGGCTGATTGTGGAAAATGTAGATGGATAACCAGCAAAGGATTTCTTTGGGAATAACGGTGGGGTGAAACGGAGCACTACGTAAATGTCTGACGGGAGAATTGTGGGCGCTCGATGATGCGACGCGCAACGATTAAAGATCGTCAAGGTCCAGCTACATCAAATTCCTCGCTTATAATATATCCTCCTGGATAAACAAATAACATGACTGAATAACAGACAATAACAGTTACATTATAAAACGTAACCATTAATTATGATTAATTATTATAATAATATATAAAAAAAGAGCAATTTGACGTGGTTTTGTTTTTCGCAATGGCGTTTCACGTAAGTGCTTTTGACTAGCGGCATGAGCCGTCGATCTTAAACTTGAAGCAGCGAACACCATAAACATTTTTCTTAACATCTTCTTTAAACTTTTTGTTTTGTTTCAACTTTTTTTTTAAAAAAAAAACAAGTTCTCTAATCAGATCAGATAGGGTATATAAAATTAAAAACATCTCTGAATGGATGTGAAAACGCTTTCCTCTCTCAATGAGCTGCCTTTAACTAGATAATTTACATAAATGTATGTGATTGGCTACAACTGAGGATCTCGCTACAGAAGGCGTGCTTGTTCATGTTTTTTTTTTTTTTTTTTAATTCACACTGATCGCTTCTGCTACAGTATTTTTCCATGTGCCCTGTTCGAGCCGCTGAAATACTTTGGCCGTTGACATCCCCCACCCTACTTCCTTGCCAGGACACACAAAAGAAGACTGTGAGAAAGCTGAAAATTTGGGAAATTTGGGATAGGGCCTTGTACAGAGGGAGAGAGACACATTCAAACACCAAACCACAAACAGACAGAGACACGCAGAGCAAACGAATGACTAAATTACACAAGAGTGATGAAAGATGGAAAAGCTTTGCAGTCGTAATGATCAGGTTTCTGCCAGTAACACAATAAACAAGGCCTCCGCCCGCTCTGAGCATTATGTTCACCCACTCACCAACTCACACGAGCACAAAAAAACATGAGGTACTGTGGATAAAAGCCTCTGCCGAATGAATTAATACAGCGGAATTAAAAGCGGAACCTGAGGTTTCGCAGGTCTGGGAGGTGAAACCACTTGACAAAATTTCTGAAATGCACAAGCGTGATTGTGGTCAACGCCTCTAGATTCTGGAGCAGCTTCCCAACAGCTATTAGACACGCCTCCTTCATTTTCTTACGCTTTTTTATTTCCTGTACCGTTGTATTCAATGTACAGCATTTTGGTCAATGTAAGTTGTCTTAAATGTGCTTTATAAATAAATCTTACTTTCTTGCTAAATAAATTCACTGATCGTTGAAAAAAATCTGAGATTCTCTGGAAACTTATCTCGCTCGGGGCACGATGCAAACGAATCAAACCGACAAAAAAAATTTTTTCCCCAAGACGGAAGCAATTGCATAAGCTACAAAACTGCATATTTGGAAAGTAACTATCTGATTTGAACTCTTACCTAAATGTAATCATACTCAATTTTTTTGGCAACATCACATTTTATACAACATATATACAACAGCAGCTAAAAGTCTGCTGAGTTTGCCAGTAAGTTAGATTATGCGATATTGATTTTTACCTTGCTAAATATTTACCATATAAAAAATCATGTAAATGATTTACTCATCCAGAACCACAGGGTTTTAAAAAAGGCAAGAAAATGAGCATTTTGATTATTTCAGGTTTAAGGAGAGTAGAGGAGGGTGTAATAATATTATATCAGCTGTGAGGTCAGGAACTGCTTGTTGGCAGTGGCAATCGCAAGAACTCAGATGGATGGTGGGATTTTAAGTGGTAATGTGCAGTAAACAGTAAAAAAAAAATCATCATCAAGAAGTGGTGAAAAGGGGCACCCCAGTGACATTACCGAAAGCAGGACGTCTCTCAAAATGAACGAAACGACAAGAAGAAAATATATCAGCGAGGCTGCTAAGAAACCTACAGAAACATTAAAGGAATAAGGCTACGACAATATCTGGCAAGTACTGTTCACTCCCTGCATGTGACAACAATCCCTTTCTCATGGAGGGGAGAAAAAAAAAATACACCCAAGCCCACGTAAATCACACCAAACCATGTGGCAAAATGTGGTATGGTCTGATGAGACCAAGGTAGAACTTTTTGGGCATAATTCTAAAAGATATGTTTGGTGCAAAAATAAGACACCTTACCCACGGTGAAGCATGGTGGTGGCAGCATCATGCTATACGGCTGCTTCTCTTCAGCTGGGACTGGGGCTCTAGTCAAGATAGATTGCTATTTGGAGCTATCCATGATTACCCTTATCTTGACTAGAGCCTCAGGTCCCAGCTGAAGAGAAGCAGCCCCATAGCATGATGCTGCCACCACCATGCTTCACTGTGGGTAAGGTGTCTTGTTTTTGCTCCAGATACCAATCTATTATGGCACAAAGCCTGCAGACGTCTGTTAGACAGCTGAAGATGAAGAAGAATTTCACCTTCCAGCACGATGCCCTCACAATTTGATAGATCTGGAGCATTTTTTGCAAGGAGGAATGGAATAAAATTCGCAAATCAAGATGTGCTAAGTTGGTAGACTCTTACTCAGAAACACTGAGTGCTGTATTACAAGCAAAAGTATTAGTGAAGGGGTGTGCACATTTTTACAACCAGGCTATCTATTGTAAGTTCTTTTTTTCCCTCTATTTGTTTTTCACTTGAATGTAGTTGGTTGATGTATCACATTGAAGGTGGAAAAAGATCTGACATGATTTATCTTGGTTTCATTTTTTTTACATCACCGAAACCTGCCATTTTATTAGGGGTGTGTAGACTGTTTATATCCACTGTATGTGTGTCACAAATTATTATAATTTATGATGCCATTTGAGACAGAAAACTGTTGATACACAGCCTGCAGTACCTCAGAGCACCAGTAGGGACAGTGAGAGAGACGGAGAGAGACAGAGAGAGAGAGGGGGTGTTGATGTGTCGAGAAAGAGAGCAACAGCAACCATTTTAAAGGAAATGGAGAGAAAGGCAGAGAGTAACAAGAGAATGGCATAGAGAGAGAGGAAGAAAGAGAGACAGAGAACGATAAAGAGAGTGAGAGAGAGAGAGAGAGAGAGAGAGAGAGAGAGAGAGAGAGAGAGTGAGTGAGTGATGTGTGGGTTAACAATGCTTGGCAGAGTCCAACTCCATTTTCCACACTGCCATCCTGTTTGCTCTCTCAACACTCCCATAACACACACATTCATGAAACACGCACTCACACGAACACACACTCGCACACAAAAACACATACATGAAACGCACACTCACAAACACATTCATGCAACACACACACTCACATAAACACACATTCATGGAACACACACACTCACACAAACACACATTCACGAAACACACACTCTCACATAAACACACGTTCATGAAACACACACTCCCATAAACACACGTTCACGAAACACACACACTCACACAAACACACGTTCATGAAACACACACTCCCATAAACACACGTTATTATATCATGTGAGTTTCTGTGGTTGTCTATTATCATGTGCTGTGACTATAAATCGTGTTACAATGAAACAGAATCATTCTCCACCCTGTTCGGCAAACCCAAACTGTCTGAGCTCTCTGAGCACACACACACACACACACACACACTATCTAAGGCGATGGCGTGCAGCCAAACCTGCAAGCACTCTTTTCTGTTAACCACACTGTCTGTGACTCATCGCTCAGGCACAGAGCTCTGCACTCCACACGCCCAGGAAACACACACTCGTATACACTCTCCCTCACACATACACCCCTGTTAGCACGCTCAAGAATTTACACTTTTTTTCTTTCTTTTTTTTTTTTAAAAACAGCAGCCTGCAGGTCAAAATCCGATCCCTGGGCGTTTGTTCGACTTGTGTATCTGCTTTTCTGGCCACCATAAAGTCACTCTGGCAGCATTTTAAAAAGCCCAGAACGACCCACACAATAGTCAAACTCAAACAATATACCCAACTCACACAGCACACGGTGGTTTTCCTGTTTTCTGTGACCGTTGACACACCACCCACATTAAATTTTTTACCCTACGACATTCAGCCAAACCCTGAGTTATGCAATTACAATGCTGCCTGATCAACATGAGTGCTGACTACCTGAATGGATTAATCACTTTTGCAGCTAACAAAGACAACGCACAGGCTGCGAACTCGCAATTCCTACTAGTTAGACTAATACATTCAGTATACGACGTTTCCTTAGAAATCTCTCAAATTTGAAAGGTTTTCTTCTTCTAAAAAAAAAACACAGCTTCAATCACTTTTGGGAATTAGCATAACAAAGTAACTGGAAACCTCAGTCTCGTGAACCAATAGGAAACAAGTGGGCGGGACTCTGGGGGCGCCCTTATTAGGATCAGATTAGTTTATCTGGAATAATTTTTTTTTTACACGTGTCGGCGGTGATCCAAAAAAAAAAAAAAAAAAAAAAAACTCTCGCATAGGGACAGCAATAAAAATGAGTTTCTAGCAGGTTGGATTTTCTACGAAGACAGATGTTTGCGTCACGTAGTCATATGATCATGCTTCATTCACAGCACGGCTGATACGAGCGCTACGAGACTAAATACGGAAAGTAGCATAAGTCAAAAAACATTTGAGGCATAGAAAAGCACAGACATGTGTATACAGGCTAAAGTTATCAGACGACTGCTGGGTTTGGCGAAAAACTGTAGCTAATTCGACCCGCAATTTTCTCTGAGGCGGACGGACGAAAACACCAAAATGGCCAATCCTAAAGGAAATAAAATCACAGAAGAGCGCCTGTAAAATAGAAAACTACGCCAGGGCCTCATGTAAATACAATCCCGTCCAAATTGGGCTTTTGATTGTTAAAAAAATAACCTTGGAGAACCTGCCTATTATTTTCACAGTTTCACTGCACTGTCGTCTTGCTGTTTTGTCACTATCGCTTCATCGTATGTTTGAAAAAAAAAAAAATCTTTTTTTTTGTTGTGAAGTCCTTTTGTTTTTCTCTCTGCCTGTTAGGACTGGTGCATCGGAGATAGCATCTTTTCACTATTTACGTCAGCAGGTGAAAAAAGGTTGAGCAGAGACCGATTATTGCAAACATTCTGGGATTAAAATAATACAAAGATCACGTATCATTAAGCAAACTGTCCTGGGTCTAGTTCCCAGGAATTTTTACGCATCCGGGGCAAAACCACGCTTTGGTACTGGAATTGTTGTGGATTTGATTGCCAAAGAATCTTCAAGTGTATGACCTGTATGAACACCACCACCAAAGCGTGAGATTTACAATGTAACCTGAGCAACGTTAAAATAAATAAAAATCTAAATTAGCTCAGTCCAGACAGTGTGACTGCTCCACACCTAAAATGTCTGCAGCTAAGAACTGGTTTTGCTAAAGCCTCGTGAATAAAACACGCCTGAAGAAGGGCACTATTCTCTTAAAGCATGCTCCAGGGGGAACAGTAGGTCATTTCGAAAACTCACCCAGAGCTCCTTGGCAGATATCGGTCCGGGTGGCTCCGCCAACGATGAACTGAGGATCATCCACCAGCTCCTGTAACAAAATTAGAACAGAAAGTCAATGACACTCAGCCAAGGTGTTTCATCAGTTCTTTTTTTAAGCTCCAACCGTGAACTAGTGGAATACAAATGGCTTTGGGTGCTTTATAAATATTCTCAATTCAACACGTTGCAAATATTCACTCACTAACAAGACTCAAGTTTCATTTGCACTTTGGCCTCCATTTTGCGCTTTGCAATTTCACGTAAAACGTACTTTTTTTTTTTTACACCATGGGAAAGTGTTCAAGACAGATTGCGTTGCGCTTTTTTTTTTTTTTTTATTTCTCGCTAATATGAGAAGGTTCCCCCCCCCTTAACGTCAAGAGGCTAGTGAGGGAACGATTGTTTACAGTTGGTAGGAACTAACTTGTTTTGTGGACGTTCCATAACATTAAATGTAACTATAAACGGTTAAAAAAAATTGCGACGTTTCGTTCTTGAATAAATAAAAATTGTAACTGTTGGCAAATTGCTCTTATATAAAAGAGGGATTAAACACTTCAGGATGTTCTGCTGTTCTAATATAATCAACTTCGGGGTGGTTAACAGTAACTTACCGGCTGTTACAAAGTGCTGACACTGGAGACTCCTTCCGTAAAACGTAATAATAATAATAATAATAATAAAAATAAAAAACTTTTCTAAAGATGTAAAATCTAAAATTCTAGTGCAGCCTTCCCAGACTTCGGTCAGCTCCACCTAATTCTTTTTCAGTAATGATATGAGAATACGTGATAACGATCAGGAAAACAAATCTAGTGATTAATTCAATGGTATATGCCTAGAAATATTTTTTCCCCAGTGAAGAAGGCAACTAGGACGGAGAACTCGTGGTATTAATATTATTGCATGGAAAATATAACACTATATCAACACACTGTGTGCAGAACTGATTCGTCATTAAGCAGCATTACAGATTAAGCTCAGTCAGTCTGGATGATGTAAACAGTTGTAGCTAATTTAATCAGGAAACCAGCCGACAAGACGCTTTGATAAGAGACAGGTCCACATTTTTTTTTTTTTTTTTTAAAGAGCCAGTGTTTATACAACAAACTAAAAGCAAAAGTATAACCTACACCGATCAGCCATAACATTAAAACCACCTGGCTAATATTGTGTAGGTTCCCCTTGTGCTGCCCAAACAGCTCTGATTCGTCAAGGCATGGACTCTACAAGACCTCTGAAGGTGTGCTGTGGTATCTGGCACCAAGACGTTAGCAGCAGATCCTTTAAGTCCTGTAATTTGTGAGGTGGGGCCTCCATGGATCAGACTTGTTTGTCCAGCACATCCCACAGATGCTCAATCGGCTTGAGATCTGCGGAATTTGGAGGCCAAGTCAACACCTTGAACTCTTTATCCATGTTCCTCAAACTATTCCCAAACAATTTTTGCTGCGATGCACTGTGCTTTTCAGCACTGCTGTGGGATCAGACCAGACGGACTAGCCTTCACTCCTCATCATGCATCAGTGAGCCTTGTGCGCCCATGACCCTGACGCTGGTTCACCAGTTGTCCTTCCTTGGACCAATTTTGGTAGGTACTAACCACTGCGTACCAGGAACACCCCACAAGACCTGCAGTTTTGGAGATGCTCTGACCAAGTACCCAGTACTCTAGCCAACACAGTTTGGCCCTTGTCAGTCTCTCCATTTTTGCTGCTTCCAACACATTAACTGTTCGCTTGCTGCCTAATACATCCCACCCCTTGACAGTTGCCATTGTCATGGGATAATCACTGTTATTCACTTCACCTCTCAGTGGTTTTAATGTTATGGCTGATCGGTGTAAGCTATACGGCATTTTAAAGCCCTGACAGCTAATCAGTGCCAATACACAAACTAAAATCATATCCAAATAATTGTTTATAGGTGTCATGTGGCCCGACATGAAGAGGATCTGATCATTTACCTATTTAACAGTACTTCCTGAACTGGTTTATTACTCTTGAACCAAATAGCTACATAAAATAGCTACATTTTGTTACATGTTGTGGAACATCTGCGAAGCAAGTTGGTTCCTGTTATAGCATCTATTCTTTCACCAACCTCGCTTTTTTTCTCTCTCGAAGTTAATAAGACAAAACCATTTTTTTTTAAAAACGCAGCTTGACACATTACTACGAAACCGTTAAAAGTGCCAAAATCCTCTGTCTTGAATGTTACAATACGCTGACACTGGAGACTCCTTCTGTAAATGTTACATAAATGTCTTCTTACAGAGAAAAAAAAAAAAATCACCATATCAATGATTCCGTGTTTTTCTTTGTTAAATAACAACACTTTTTTGTTTTTGTTTTTTTTCCCCCCAATTCATTTAATATTAGACTTCAGTTATTCCCTGTGAACGATCTGTTGCTATAGATACGATAAATTTGCCTGTGATGATATAACTGTATATCATGGAAACAAAATACAGATAACACGCATTCCATTAGAAATGATAAGGTATATAAACACCATTTTTCGCCAAAGAGCTACAGTGTGACAGGATTATACCAGATTCAAAAATAACTACCCCCCCCGGCTAATACAACAAACACATCATTTATTCATAAAGTCAAGCTTTTAAGTGCAGCCTGAAGCCTTGCCTATTAAACATGCAGAGATAATGCGTATCTCCAAGCAAGGGGATAATATACAGTATGCACGTATCCACATCCACCCTTAATTTTCATATGCTCTTCCGAATTTGAATGGTGTGTGTGTGTGTGTGAAACTCTTTCCACTCAAGAGCAGAGGAACCTGCCAGCATTCCCTAACAGCTCATAATCTTTCCTCGGTCGCTTCCCCTCATGAGTCACGAGTATGCATCATCTACGCTGTTTAAAGACAATGGAATGGAACACCCTTGCTTGTCGGAGCAAGCCTTTGGTAGATTTACACTCAAAGCTGCAAAGTCATGTCGCTTACTTAGTACAGATGAGTGTTGAAAAATTTTAAAAGGTGAAAACGAAAGTGGGTGTGTCCTAAACCCTACCATCAATCCATAACACAAAGCAAAAAAACTCAACAGTAAAATAGTTTTTTTTTTTTTAATGACAGGGGAGAGTTAGAACATGATGTTGAGGAATGTGGGGGCGTGGCTAAAGGGCGGCCAAATATTACAACTGAACAGCTCTTCGGAAGACACAAGAGTTTGGAGGCAGTTATAAATGCGAACAATCGACATTAAAGGATATTCATCAGATTCAGAAAGGGAAATTCAAAACAGCGATGGGAATTTTCAGTGACTCAGACTTCAGTTACTGGTTCAGCTCATTAAGAGTCGACTCCCAAATGACTCGCTTTAAAAAAAAAAAACAAAAAAACGACAACGTTTGTAATATTTGCTGTGGCTGAAATTGTTTCAGGAAATCTTTCTCTACCTTCTAATTAACAAAACAAGTACATACAGCACATCTTTAACAAGCTACACGCATATATGAGGCTTACATACGAGAGTTGCCGTTTCCCTACAACACGGCAACACGTTTGCGAACAACAGATTGCTACCGCAAACTTCTATCGTATTCATATCGTAACATTTTTGTTACTTGTGTTAATCAAGGATCTTCATGCCTAAATCATTTTGTTATAAATTTCTGAATAACTCTCCTGTATTTTGTCCGAAAGGTATACAAATTTTTGCCTGGTAAGTACGTCAGCTGTCACATGTAGATGGAGTAGCTGTTCCATAAAACCCAAAACAAATCAAACAAACATACCAATTGTTTGATAAAACTGTTTCGTTCGATGAAAACGAAGAAATTTACGCCATTGGAGTCAATCAAATTAAAAGAAAAAAAAGAAAAGAAACACTGTGGAGGCGGAGCTACATTTGACAATTTTGTTGCTGTACTCTTCTAGCTAGCCGGTTTATTATTATGTATGCAAAATTTACAGCGAGTGCTTCGGACGAAAGTGACGTGTTAAGTGATGAAAGTACGTGACAGCTGATAACTTTTAGCTAGTTATTGTTATTAATAAACAACACGTCACACATTTCTATAGTTACGATTTAACGTCCGTGAGACAAGTTATCACTTACGTGACAATCGAAAGAATCTCTGTCCTTGTCTGAAAAAAAAAAAAACGCAGCTTGTCATGTTACCGAGAAACCCGGAAACCGTAAACTCCTCTGTCCTGTGTTGATAAACTTCGCAAAGCACCGTGAATGTTTTAAAGCGCTGACACTTGAGACTCCTTCCATAATTGTTACGTAAGAAAAAAACTTCACTACATCAATGTTTATATGTTTTACATTAATATGCTATAAACAACACATTTTTAAAATCTCTTTATTAGTCTTAGAACGCGTGTATGAACTGTTACTATAGAAACAATAACGTATAAGAACGAGTGCTTTAATATAAACTTATCGATCACTTTACACCCGGAACTACTATCTGAGTCGAGTGGTCATACAAAAATAATGCACACCTTCTGACCAATCAGATTCGAGCATTCAACCGTACTGTAGAATAAAATAGCTACATTCATGGGAAAAAGAAAGTGCACCCTCCTTCAATTCTAGGTTTTTATTTAGCAGTGATTTTTTTCCAAAAAAAGTAAAACAACATTCAGAGACCAGGTGCGAAAAAAATAAGTACACCCTATAATTCAGTAACATGTAGAACCGCACACCTTGTAGCTACACGTTGACACATCTACAGTATAGGTCACATTATAGGTGTATCCAATGAAGTGACCACTGAATGTATAACTATCACATTTTCTACACCTTCTGTCTATCCCAAATATGGTTTGGAAGACATTTCTGGCTTACTCCATATGATATATGATTGATAAAAACACTGTATCTCTGTCTCTAAAGAGATTAGCTTTAGACTAGGCCTTCTCAGAATGAACTGATTGACGAGGCAGACCTCATGTAGTACCACTAAGTACAGAACAGTTGTTCCATGATCCGTGTGTGTCAGCACATCGACCGCAAGAGAAAAACCCTACAGTGGGCCTCTTGCACTCTGTGTACTCTAGACAAGCCTGACACAAGCCGGTTAAAGCCAAGTGATCCCCCCCCACACACGCACACACATTACTGTACTCCTTTATGCTCGGAGCACCCATTTATATGAATCTAACTATTCAACCATCCGGCTACTCAAATATTTGGTAGCTGAGGCAAATATTTACCATATCCAACATAATTCCTGAATCTTTTCACAGAACCCAAACCAGTTCCAGTGTGTTAAATTATATTAAAATGTTGTGTAGCTTATTAACAGCATTTTCCCCCTTAGCTTTTATTAAAACTGCAGTTGGATTCCAGTTGGAATTATTTAAACTGTCATGGGAAAAAGAAAGTACACCCTCCTTTAATTCTGTGTTGTTATTTATTAGGGCCTAGATAACAATTGTGTAGTCCTCACCAACTTATATGTAAATAACCTCATGCGACAAAAAAAAAGTAAACCAAAAGTTGCAACAATAACTTGAAGTATATGTTTTCTGTAGCGTCAGTCTCTCACATCGTTTTGAAGAAATTTTGGCCCACTCTTCTTTACAACATTGCTTCAGTTCATTGAGGTTTGAGCGCATTCATTTATGCACAGCTCTATTAAAATCCTGCCGCAGCATCTCAGTGGGGTTGAGGTCTGGACTTTGACCTGGTCTTTCCAGTACCTTGATTTTTTTTTTCATTGTTGTCTCAGTGACTGCAAGTTTCCCGGGTCCAGTGGCTGCAAAACAAGCCCAATTCATCACCCCTCCACCACCATTCTTGACAGTTATTATGAGGTGTTTGTGGTGAGATGTTTGGTTTTCGCCAAAAATGGCACTGTGCATGATGACCAAACATCTACATCTTGGTCTCATTAGTCCAAAGGATATTGTTGCAGACCTTTTGTGGTTTTTTCAGATGCAATTTTGCAAACCTAAGTCATGCTGTCCTATTCTTTTTGAAGAGAAGGGCTTTTTCCTAGCCTTGTTTTGTCTCTTTTTCTGATTGTGCTGTCATGAACATAAACATTTAATTTGCGTATAGAGGCCTGCAGGTCACATGATGTAGCTCTTAGATTTTACTTTATATCTCTGAGCATTAAACAGTCTGTTCTTAGACTGAATTTGCTGGGATGCCCACTCCTGAGAAGATTGCCAACTGTCTTGAAGGTTCCCCATTTGTAAACAATTCTTCTCACTGTAGAATGGTGAATTTCAAATTGTTTGGAGATGGCCTTATAACCCTTCTCAGACTGATGAGCAGCAACAATTGCAACAATTGAGGTCATGGCCGATGTCCTTTCTTCTTGGCATGATGTAGACACACACCTGAGTGCTCCAGAACACCAAACTGCCAAAGGTTCTGCTTTTCTAGAGGTAGTCACACTTCTTGATGATTAACGTAAAGGCAGTAACACCTGATTGCTAATTACTCTCTTAATGATTGTTGAATTAGGAAGGGTGTACTTATTTTTTCCCCACCTGCTTTCTGAATGTTGGTTTACTTTTTGGGAAAAGTAAAGACTACATATTGAAATCTGTTGTGTTTTTTTTCGTTGTTGTTGTCAAAAAAAAGGGTGTACTTTCTTTTTCCCATGACTGTCCATGATTTGAAGTTGAGGTTTGATTTCAGTTAAAGTGACCAGCAAATGTTAGGCGAGGAAATACTAAGACTTCATTTTTAAGGACGCGCTACGAGTCTGTCATTTTAGTTCCTATTAAATTCACCCCTAGGCTTGATAGAGGACAAACACGTTTTGAATTTTATCCATTTACAGTTAAGGTTGCGGAACATTCCTGTTAGCACTTATGTTACAGCATGAATAAAACAGTTGTTCCCTCTTATCTGCTTCTTTGGACTGACTATTCAGAAACACTGAAAGGGGCATGTCTCGGAGTTGATATATAGGCTCAAAGCCACACCCACTTTTCCTGTATCCTTGTCAGTGGTGATGATTCACATTAGTTTTGTGAGCTAGCTAGCTTGTTGTGTAGATAATGTACTCACGGTGGGCCGCTTCCACTCGACTCCACGTGTTTTAGACGAGTGAGGCGCTAGTTCCTTGAATCCCAGTGAGTGCGGCTGTGCCGGGAAGCTCGGGTCCTCGAAGAGCCTGCCATTTTCCAAACACTCCTGTTTCAGTTCCTCGTAGTCCTGATTGAGGAAGGGCAGCGCTTTCTCGTTGGTGCCCGCGCCCTCTGCCCGCAGGCGATCGTAATGAATTCTCGCCGACATCCCACCAAACACGTACATGCTACAGGGGGCACAGGAGACGTGTAAATGAGTGTGTGTGTATAAGAAATGACAGTAAGTGTGTATGTCAGAAAGGTTGTCAGTGTCTAAAGGCCTGTTAACACCAAACACAACTTAAATCAATAAAGACAAACAAAAAGAAAATACTCGTTTCCAAAATTATTGGCACCCATCATAAACAAAAATAAGAAAACATTTAAAATCGATAAAATCAGTAACACATGCAATAAGTGATATTTCGAGCTTAAACATATTGGGATGCTTTGTAATTCTATTTTAACTATTTCTTTAGTTATGCCCTTTGTCTGAAGAACACTTGTTCCAAAATTATTAGCACTCTATAATTAATATTTGTTGAGAAAAGAATAACAGCACTGATCATCATCCTCTGATGTCAGTAAGTTCAGAGACACTTGTAGATGGATTAAATGTAACTATCTATCTATTCAACTCTATAAGTTTTGGCACCCTATCTATCTATCTAATCAAATCTACAATGATTGGCACTTTATCTATCTAGCTATTCAACTCTACCATTATTGGCATCCTATCTATCTGTCTATCTACTTACATATATAATACATTTGGTATGAGAGTTTTTTCCAGACCTACAAACTGGATGATTTTTGACTCATCTGACAAGAACACACGATTCAAAGCTTAAAAGCTGCATTGCATGTGATGCGCTCAAGAAGAGCTTCTTTTCAGCTACACTTCCAAACAGCAGCTTGTTATGAAAGTAGTGTTTAACAGTTCATTTGACAAACCACAGAATCAATAAAATTATGCAATTCTTAAACTGATCTTTGCCTCCCTCACCATTTCCTACTTCCTGATTACTCATGATTTTTTTATATCTACGCCATTCATTTTTTGCTCAAGGTTTCCTGCTATTTAAAAAACTTATGGAAATGCTTTTTGTCAGAGGAAAGGTTTAAAAAGTAAAAAAGAAAAAACGCCCATAAACCTGCTCACTAATTCAATTATCCAAGCAGCCAATCACGGTGCACAATTGAAAGTGAGTCTGTGTCCACTGTAGTCTCAGACTCCTGTTCATGACTGACAGGAGCGGAACCTGATGTGGTCTCCTAGCTCAATGGTTCTGAGATGCTTCTGAGATCTGAGATGCTTTTCTGCTCACCGCAGTTGTAAGGAGTGGTTATTTGGGTTACCGCAGCCTTCCTGTCAGCTCGAACCAATCTGGACCTGCTACTCTGACCTCTCTCATCGACAAACAGAAGTGCAACTCAATGTTTTATGTTTTTCGCGCCATTCTGTGTGGAGACTGTTGTGCGTGAAAATCCCAGGAGATCAGTAGTTTCTGGGATACTCAAACCAGTCTGGCACCAAAGTCATCCAGATCATGATGTGAACATTAACTGAAGCTCTTGGCCAGGACATGCTTTGCGCTGCTGCTACACGATTGGCTGATTGGATAATTGCATAAATGAGCAGAGGAACACTTTTTAAATTGGATGGTGAGTGAATGTAAAGTTTATACATCCTTTTCATCTTCATAAAGGGTGCCAATAATTCTCTAGGCTTACTGTAAGGTTATAACGGAAGTGTCTTTTTAAGGAGCAGTTGTAGCAGTTGCAGTAGTGCTGTGAGCTCTCCCACAGTTTGTTTTGGAACTACAGTGAAACCACTCGTTGCACAGTCTGAGCTCCTGTATGAGAAACTGGAACTTCCCATGATGATGATTATAATATATTTTTTTAAGAAAATGGTTATGCTAAAGTCCTTATAGTATACCATCTCATTTACTGACAAGAAGGATGACACATGGTGACCTGTAAGTGCAAAACACACTAATAATGCACTTTTCCTCTGAGTTCATGTTGATGTGTTACTAATTTGCTCATGTTTTTGGTTCCTTAATGTGTCTTGCACTTACGGACCACCATAATGACATTACGTACAGCGGTCTGTTTAAAAAAAAAAAAAAAAAGTCAATGAATAGTTCTCACTTTTGTGATGTTTAGCTGCATTGTTTTCTGGTGTGAACAGGCCTCAAGCTCAGTGTGTATTACTCAGACATGCAATGTGTGTTTATGTGTGTGTGTATGTGTGAGTGTATGTGTGAGTGTATGTGTGAGAGAGAGAGAGAGAGAGAGAGAGAGAGACAGAGTGAAATAAATAGAGACATACTGTAACTGTTAGATAGTGAGACATGCAGTGCTTGTGAACGTGGATAAGAAAGTAAAAGTGAGACAGAGGAACAGATTCAGTTAGACTGTGTGTGTGTGTGTGTGTGTGTGTCAGTCAGAGAGACATACAGCAAGCTTTGTGCAGGAGAGGTATGCAGCTTTAAAAAAAAAGAGCGCACGTGTGAAAAAGAAACAGAGACTGACACAGACAGCTTTTTCGAGGGTGTGTGTGTGTGTGTGGACTGCTATTACCAGCATTCAGCACATACACAGCTGTAATCATGCAAGCAGAGCGTCTACATTCCTACACACACACAGACAGACACACACGCTCACTCACTCACTCTAAAATGGCAGATGACAGAAAGCTTTTACACACAGCGCTCGATACACATGAAGCAGTGAAAATGGAACATGCACTTAAAGGACAGAGAAGAGAAGCCAGCAACATATCGAGATAAATGAGCAACCATAAGATAGTATACAAATAGCCTCACAGCATGATGTTAACTGCATTGGATTAAGTTGATTATTTTTGCATTTTCCACAGAAAATTGCCCTTTAAAGGCTCAGTTTGCCATTTTTAAACTTCTAAAAATACTGAAAAAACAATGAAAAATTCAGCGATTTCCAATCATTTCAACAGAGTGGCAATTGCAATTCCCTTCACAGTCAGCAGAGAGCGCTAAACATGACAAACTGCTCCTTTAAAGATCGATTTAAAATTTCTTTTTGCATATTTTAGTTTCGGAAAACTAAACATTCTAATAATTAAAAAAAAAGTTCATGCAGAATCATATATAAAAGGATACTGTACTCCATGATGGTAAAATGAAATGTCGAAGTGTCACCGTGTCTTCGTCATAATGCACGAATCTGCATTAAAGCTACTGTCTCTGTCTGAAATCTGTATGGCTGTGATGACGTCTTGGTATTACAGAAAATACGAAGTAATTATATTGTCAGTGTTGGACGAAATAATTACACCACTTCCGATTTCCCGAAATATGACGCAAGAATTCCAAAACAGTGTAGCTAAGTCTTATTAAAAATATCGCAGCAATACCCGAAGTGGATTATCTTGCTATGACAGCACGTCTCAAAGTGTTTTATTCCTCATATACCACTGCAATTTGTCAACCATTACATTAAAGCGCTGACACTGGAGACTCCTTACGAAAATGCTAAATCAACATCATGAGTCATCCAATCATACACTCATACCTGCCAAGTTTGGTTTACGAGGAAACGTAATATTCGGAAGAACATACACACGTGTACCTGCAGTTCCTTGTTGCAGCGGCAGGCTTAGAAGAAGCAGAAGTTTAATCCATCACAGAGCGAAAGAGCAACAGATTTTAAAAATTTAAAAAAATAAAATAAAAACAGAGAAACAAAAACAATCATAAATTAAAAACGGAAGGAGAATCATTTAAACGAACCAGCTGAATCACATAAGTGAATCATATACATGATTCACACTGAGTGTGTGTGTGTGTGTTGAGGCACAGAGGAGAATCTCATACACGTGGTCTCTCTTGTATCTTTCCAATTTTAACAAATAGTTGCACAATTTATGAGTTATAATGTTATCATAATACAAGGGTGAGTCAAATTTTTTTTTAAATGCTTTAATTTTTTATTTTGCATTGTTTATTGCAAAAAGGTGTCACAAAAGTGTATCATTTTTCTGCATAATCTCCATTTCGTTCAAGTCAAGTGTTCCAGCGCTTAACAAGTGTCCAGATTTTTCTAGAAAAAAATCTATTTAATGCTAATTCATGAAGCACTTTTAAGGCTTTCATTTGCTAACCCTTGTAGCATATCATACATTTAAAAAAAAAAAAAAAAAAAAAAAAAAAAAAAAAAAAAAAAAAAAAAAAAAGATTAAACCTTCAGAAGAATGAGAAGAAATTGTATTTTTATATTGTTTTACAGCAAAAAGTTTCCCCTTACTCCAGCCACAACATGTGTGAAATCTGAGCTTTGCCTGTTTAGTTTTGCACTGGACCTCAGATGCTAATGTTGCTAACAAGTAAAGGAAGTCCCTCACACAAATTTTTTTTTTCCTGCAAAATATCTGTCTCAAACCACATTCAGTGATATCACACCTACTTTCTGATGTGTTTCAAGACACAGTGGGTCTGTATTAATGATTAAACAAACCCTCACAGCAGAGCTCAACACTGTATTGTTATGGAGGGCGGCCATCTTGGACAATCGCATTTTTTCCTTTGGTGTTAATCATTCACTCATATTTTACAACATGTTTGAAGGTGGAATTGGAGCAGAAATGATGTTGAATGATGCAGATGATGTTGTAGTTCCTTTTTGAACTTAACTTTTAATTAATCTTTGTTATCATAACATACTTTACTCAAAGGTTAGCTGTTAGCTTTAATGAGCTGAATGAATTTGTAAGCAGCCTGCATGATATAATCAATAACTCATATTGATATTATCTATTAAAACCCTTTCTGACACTAAATTTCTGAAAAATTCTTAAAAATTATGACGTTATTACGAATGGCACATAACTGTCTTTGTTTTCTTTTATAAAATTTGATATAGGTATGTACAGTATATAGTTTTATTATCTGTTACACGTGTTAATATTTTTTCTGCTATATGTAACTTCACACTGCATTAAAAAAAAAAATAATTGAAGTGTTGCACGGACTATTTTTAAAACCTGAATTCGTAAGCAGATTGCCACGTACCATAAACCTCTTCAGCCCTAATCGATCTGTCTCTGATTCAGTGAGTGAATCAGCAAGTTCCAGTATACACACACACACACATACAGACACTCTGATCCACCACTAGTCATAAGAATTGTATTCTTAGTGTGTTTTTTTTTTTCCCCAGAGAGCTATCA
This sequence comes from Pangasianodon gigas, assembly GCA_022758105.1. Classification (NCBI taxonomy): domain Eukaryota; kingdom Metazoa; phylum Chordata; class Actinopteri; order Siluriformes; family Pangasiidae; genus Pangasianodon; species Pangasianodon gigas. The sequence goes on along the minus strand of CM040478.1, from coordinate 16,056,382 downwards.
AACCAAAAGCATTAAGGAGAGATCTCAGTATCCCAAAGGAATGCAATCTTTTAAAATTTTAACATCTTTGGGAGCGCTGAAAGGTTCTAAAAAAAAAAAAAAAAAAACACCCTGCAATAATGTTTTCCTATAAGAACTGGTTCCAAAGAGAACCTTTTTGGATAAGTAATGGTCCTTAGCTTCCAATGAACCCTTGAAAAACTGCCTTAACCCTGAGCGGAGGTGTACAGTCAAGATGTACAGGTGATAAAATACCTCAGCAAGTCAAATGCATCAAACCGTTAAAGTTAGGTTTGATGTTTATCTGGTTTCCTGTTTGCAAAAATGACACATTCAACGACGCATTGAATGTAAACTCGTGGCGATCCGACTTTGAAGCACACAGTCGATAGTTATAGTTTGCCTTCTATAACAGTTCTTAACCAAGGAATAAAACATACGCAGGCAATCTGTTATAATAAAGTAATCTGCAGCAGGGTGGCGTGATGAGGCCTGACGTTCATCAGAGCACATCCTGAAGCGTTTCATTCCTCATATTCCACAACAACCTGCTAACGATTACAATTTTCAATTCATTAACAGATGACACGGAGCTTATTTACCATATAGAGACAAGTTCGTTCCCGTTATAGCATATAAACTAAGTCGTTTCCTCACCAGCCTCTCTATTTACATTATTAAACTTGTCATTATGCTGAGAAACCAGAATGCGTAACCTCTCCTCTATCCTGAAGACTCAGTGACTGTTACATAAACACTGACACTGGAGACTCCTTCCAATAAATTACACACTGCTATAACAAACAACTATATCAAAGATTAGCTTATACATTTGTCAAATAACAACATATTTTAATCGGTTTATGATTAGTCGCAGATTTCTTGTGTGTCCGCTGTAACTATAGCTACAATAATGCTACAGAACAAGCGTGTTGATATAAATCTGTGATTTGCCTTGCAGCCGGATCTACTTTTCAAACTGTAAATTCAGCAACACTTTCCGACCAATCAGAATCGAGGATTCAACAGCGCCGTGGTATAAGCGTTCTTCATGTAAACTATGCCGTTTCAACATTGAATATTAGATTATTAATGCTAGGTTTGTTACAAATGACCGCTTAAGCGAGCGAAAGAGACTTTTTTTTTCAGCCTAAACACACTTTAGACCGCATTTTGACGTTACTCTGCTCTCGCCACTGTTTTTTTTAATGTGTGTGGATAATGTATCCGTGCGCTGACATTTGTTTTGGCACTACTTAATGATTATTCATTTGGGTCTTGTACTCTAATGTGTTGGAAAACTTCTAGAACAAAAACAAGGCATATTTGGTCAAACTATTCAGCAGTATTAGTCATCCGGGTCCAAAATATACCCGTCCATTTATATATATATATATATTTATATATTCAGTCCACGCACATCCGGTGCGCCCTCATAGTCATTACAGAGGTTATCCCAAAAAACAAACAAAAAAAAAAACCCAAACCGGAAGCATGCAAACTTACCACTGTTTCTCTCTCCGGTTTGAGCCGACCAGCACCCAGCTGGTTACATGAATTTAAATGAAAAAAGGATGAGATGAAGTCATCACCCAAACACACACTCACACACACACTCGCACACACAGAGCACAATCTCTGCAGTGCGCAGCCCTACCCTTGGGGGCGTGGCCTCACAGTGACTGATATTAAGGGCGTGTCCCAAATCGACCCTGTTCCATATATAGTGGACTAAGGGTAGGGAAGGGAACATTCAAGCCTGTGGGTTTTTTGTTTTGTTTTGTTTTGTTTTCTTGTGGTCCTGCACACATCTGGGAAATATAATACACACACACACACACACACACACTGGACATAAAAGGTCTACACACCTGTATTAAAATGGCAGGTTTTTGTAATGTAAAAAAATGAAACCAAGTTAAAATCATGTCAGAACCATTTCCTCCCTCAATATGAAATTACAGTGTATAACATACACTATAATGGCCAAAAAAAGGTCACTGTTTGGGTTTAAATAAGCAAATACTTAAGAGCCTATGATTGGATCATTACTGCAGTGATTAATATGTTTCAGCTGGCAACAATTCTTTTAACCTTAACTGATGCAGTGTGTAGCTTCTCATTTCTTAAACGACCATGGCAGATTACGTATCGCGTGGTCGTGGAAAAGATGTTACTGAAGGGGAAAATTGTTGGCCTGCGTCAAGCAAAGAAAAGAACTAAGGAGATTGCTGAAATCACTGGAACTGGATTATGAAATGTCCAGTGCATTATTAAAGCCTGGAAGGATAGTGGTGAACCGTCAACTTTACAGCAGAAATGTAGTCGGAAAAAAATCTTGAATGATCGTGATCGGAGATCTTTAAA
>CM040478.1:16028561-16053163 GCA_022758105.1 Pangasianodon gigas | reverse complement strand
CAGGATGAAAATGCTAAGATTCATCAGGCTTAACTTGTGAAAGAGTCGTTCAGGGAGCATGAGGAATCATTTTCACACATGAATTGGCCACCACAGAGTCCTGACCTCAACCCCATTGAAAGTCTTTGGGATGTGCTGGAGAAGACTTTACGGAGTGGTTAGACTCTCCTGTCCTCAATGCAAGATCTCAGCCAAAAATGAATGCAACTCTGGATGGAAATAAATGTTGTGAAGTTGCATAAGGTTGTTGAAACAATGCCAATGCAATAATCAAAGCTAAATGCAGTGCAACAAAATATTAGATTGTGCGACTTTTTTTTTTGGCCAGGCAGTGTATAATTAAGTGAAAAACAATCAGAAACATTTCAGGGAAAAAACAAATCACAATAACCTAGTTGCATAAGTGTGCATACCCCTAAACTAACACTCTGTGGAAGCACCTTTTGACTTTATTACACCACTCAGTCTTTTTGGCTCAGAGTCGATCAGTTTGGCACTTGGCAATATTTTCTCACTCTTTCTTGCAAAAACATTGTAGATCCGTCAAATTGTAAGAGCATCTCCTGTGCACAGCCCGCTTCAGGTCATCCCACAGATTTTTAGTTGGATTCAGGTCTGGGCTCTGGCTAGGTCATTCAAAAACATTGCTCTTCCTTTGGTTAAGCCATTCCTTTGCTGATCTGGAAGTATGCTTTGGGTCATTTTTGTGCCGAAACGTGAAATTCCTTTTCATCATCAGCCTCCTAGCAGACACCTGAAGGTTTTGCACTAAAATCACCTGGTATTTGTAGCTATTCATGATTCCCTCCACCTTGATAAAAGCCCCAGTTCCAGCTGAAGAAAAGCAGCCCTAAAGCATGATGCTGCCACCACCATGCGTCACCGTATGCATGGGTATGGTGATCTTTTGGTGATGTGCCTTTTTTTTTTTTTTGCACAAAACATACCTTTTGGAATTATGGAATTATTATACCTTTCAGAATTGGTCTCATCAGACCATAACACATTTTGCAGCATAGATCTGTGCAATCCGTGGGCTGATTTAGACGAGCTTGGATGTCTTTTGGATGTCCGTATAGCCACCCTACCCCATAGCCCGGACATGTGAAGAATACAAGAGACTGTTGTCACATGCAGAGAGTAATCAGTACTTGTCAGATATTCCTGTAGCTCCTTTAATGTTGCCGTACGTCTCTTGGCAGCCTCCCTGGTACGTTTTTGTCTCGTCCTTTTGTAAATTTTGGACAAACGTCCTGTTCTTGGCGATGTCACTGTGGTGCTCCATTTTCTCCACTTGTTGATGATGGCCTTCACGGTGTTCCATGGTACATCTATTGTTTTGGAAATTCTTTTATACCCCTCTCCTGATTGATATCTTTCAACAAGTTAGACACCATACATGCTTTGTAAGCTCTTTGCAGACCATGGCTTCAGCAGTCGGATGAAACCAAGAAGATGTGAAGAAAATCCTACAGGTACAGCTGATCTTTCTTTGAGGTTAATCAGAATAATTTCATTAATGAGAGCTGTATGATAATTACTTTTGAACATGAGATTGAATGTGATTGGTTCATTCTGAACATAGCCACATCCCCATTTATTAAAAAAAGAGTGTGCACACTTATGCAACCAGGTTATTGTAACTTTTTTAATTTTTCCTATTTTTCCCTAAAATGTTTCTGACTGTTTTTCACTTAATTTTTATACGTTGCAATTTCACATTGAGAGTGGAAAAAGATCTGACATGATTTATCATGTCATTTTTTTACGTCGCAAAAACCTGCCATTTTAACAGGGGTGTGTTTTTATATCCATTGTGTGTGGACTTTAAACACCTTAAAAACCCGTCTTATCTACACCCGTCTAAATTGTGTATATTTTTTTACATACCTTTTAATACAAGTTAGTATCTGTGTATAAATGCCTCCCCCCCTCCCCCCACACCAACACACACCCCTTAACAAACATTACATGAAATAGCATATGACGGATGAATCTATTAAAATTTACTACCTTTTTTTTTTTTTTTTTTTTTAAACACTCCCTACTAATTCACTTGTAGTCGAGCTGTTTGGAGGTCTTGCACAGGAAAAATGACTGCAGCTTCAAGAAAGAAACCTTTAAAGATGTTTAATGTTAAGGAAAAGCCGAAATACATCGATTTGTCAGTACATTGTGAAACAGAACACCACCGCTGAGAAAAAAAGACAAACAATAAAAACGCCACTCTACCAAACACCCACCAAAACACAAAACTCACAACAAAATCATGCAGCATTTTTGAATAAAGTACCCCTGAGGGTTTCATTTTAAATCAGAAATGTAATGTAAGTTGGAAAACAAATTATTTAATATGTTTTTCAATGCCAAAAAACACCTAAAATTAGCAGGCCTACATCTTTCCCTTCAGAGAATGCAAGGATCTATGAATATGCATTAATATGCAAATTGAAAATGGTGAAAACTCCACCCCTTCAGCAACACGACCAAATGTGGCCCTGTTTGTGTGCACCAACTCGCAGTTTTTGATTAGCATTGTCATATTAGAAGTGATTCATACAAAACACCATAACAACCATGATTCATTCAATCCAAACATGTCTTCTTTCTAGCTAAACATTCCCAGTTACCTTCTAATCATTTGCATATTTTTGCATACTTTAGCATACGTGTCTGTGATAGGTTCAAGCTCTTGTGTCTATTTTGTGATGTCACAAAATGAGCTCATATGTGATGCTCCCTGAATCTTCTCTCTTTCAATCTTTCAATTAAAACCTCAGGGGTACTTTAACTTTAATAAAGATATATCACATAATTATAAATTTCTCCATAAAATTTAATAAATTTCAGAGTAGCATAGTGTTGTTTTTTTTATAGGTAGCCCTAATTTTCCCTCACCTTCATCCCTTATTCCTTCAAGCAAATAAAACAAAGGGCAGATTTTGAATGATCTAATATCGTCAACAAATATCATGCTATATAAAACATTCGATATTAGTCTGTGTGTATTCCAAGGCTTTTTTTTGTGATGGCTCGATTTTGTCACGATAATATAAAACCAGTTCAATCTTTGGTAAACATCTATCAAAAAAGCATCCAAAAAGTGACAAGATAATCTTTTTTTAATATATAGCCTATAGTATTATCTGCTTAGACATCTTTAATTAGTATAGTTTTATGTTTTATGCACAGCTAACAATCCCATAACAGCATGCTACTTCCATGTATATGGTATAATAGCACCCTTTTAACTTTCCAACTAAATCTATTGTAGACAAAAAAATAAAATAAAATAAATGTTCCTGATGTTCCTTATGCATACAGCCTGCCTTAATAATCGTGTTTAAGCAATGGAGAATTTTTAGTATTGGACTCTTAGCTTGTCTGCTGCGCTCTGGCTGGTGCTGTTTAGATCATAGTTAAACACAGCCACTGTGGAGACAAGAGAGAAAACAGTGTTTAGATAAAACAGAGACATTTCTGTTATATATTTCCACATGAGAAACCTGAGGTAAACTGACCATTTGAAAGTCCAGCTCCAAGAAACCGGTGTTGTGTGGATCCATCTTCCGGAACATTCCTAAACAACAGGAAAGAGAAATGCAAGATGGGGGTCATGGGGGCGTTCTCAAATATTTAGTCCAGATTGAAAAAGTAAAAGAACATTGCGATTAGGACAGCAAAGGTAGCTACCGTGCCCCAAAAAGAAATTAGAGTCATATTGTGGCAGCTTCATGAAGTAACAACAGCTAACTAGCTGAAATGCTAGCAAGCTAACATGCAGAAAAACAGACTATCTATGCTAATTGCTCAATACATTCAGCAAAGCCTGTCCATTGGTCAGTGCAGGCTAACGTAAACAAGCTAGCTTAACAAGATAATAGCTTGCTAGACTCCTGCAGTTATTCCTGTAGTTATGGTCGTTTGGCTAGTGTGTTTATGGTTGGCGTGGTATGCTAGCAGATACAGGACACTGACCATTCGTTAGGGTTTTAACAGGAGACATATTTTGGTAGTTTGGCCATTCTGTAGTGTTTTTATGGTCAACATGCTATTCTAGCAGTTATGGTAGTTTGACCATTCATGAGTGTTTCTGCAGCAGATACGTTGTCCCTGTAGTTATGGTAGTTTGCTCGTTCCGTAGTATTTTTATGGTCGGCATGTTATTCTAGCAGCTACAGCAATTTCACTCATCGTTAGTGTTTTTACAGAAGGCATGCTACTCTAGCAGTTATGGTAGTTTGACCATTCATCTGTGTTTTTACTATAGATGTTCTTTGCAATGGTTATGTAGAGTTTTATGCTAGACATTTTATTCTAGAAATTACTGCAATTTGATCATCTATTAGTGTTTTTACGGTAGGCGTGTTACTCTGGCAGTTACGGTTGTTTGACCATTTGTTACCATACACTAGCTGTATTGTTCTTAATTTATGGTAGTTTAGTCTTTAAGTGTTTTTTTTTACTGAAGCTGAGTTATTCTAGCAGTTCGTAGTTTGACTATTCATTTATTTTATTTTATTTTTTTACAGTGGGCACTCTATTCCAGCACTTATGGTAGTTTGACCATTCTTTTTTTTTTCTACAGTAGGCACTCTATTCCAGCATTTATGGTAGTTTGACCATTCATTATTATTATTTATTTAGTTATTTTACAGTAGGCACTCTATTCCAGCACTTATGGTAGTTTGACCTTTCATTAATGTTTTTAGAGGAGATGTATTTTTCTTGTACTTATGGTAGTTTGCTCTCATAAGTCTTTTTACTGAAGCCGTGTTATTCTAGCAGTTGACCTTTCGTTAGTGTTTTCACATAGTTACCATAGTTTGACTATTCGTTCACGCTTTGGCAGTATTCATGTTACTCCTGCAGTACGCATGCTACTCCAGCAATTAGTGGTAGTTGGTAGTTTACGTTCTCATGTGCCAAACTAACAGAGTGGTGTTTGGCGCACTTCTAACAGGCATCGGTGAGGTGTTACATTGTCGTTTGCTTATTTTTATAACATTAACACTATGGATAGACATGAGTACTGGCATGTTCTTTTAGAGGCAGTACACAGATTACATCTATGCCTATTACCTTAAAGACATCTTTAGAATGGAGCAGTGTACACCATATGACCAAAAGTATGTAGACGTCTAACCATCTCACTCATATGTGCATGCTGAACATCCCATTCCTTAGTTCCAGTCAAGGGAAATCTTAATGCTACAGCATACAAAGTCATTCCAAGTTTGCAGCAACATTTTGGGGAAGGCCCACATATGGGTGTGGTGGTCAGGTGTCCACATAATGTTGTCCTTATAGCGTATATTGTTATTTTTTTTCTCTTTACAGAATTTAGGACTACACTTACGGAACATCAGCTCCAATCGCATAAGGCAGCCCACAAAGTCATCAAAGTCAATGGTGAGGTCAGGACCAGCATAGCGGGCCACCAACATCTGGTAGATGGTATCATTCAGAGTGAATCCTATCAAAAACAAAAGACAGATTCGGAGATCCTATAGGCAAAATTTCCTCCCGATTCACAGTGGAAATATTAGAATATATTCAAACACATGGATGAATTAACCCATAGGATAATATTAAAAATTAAAACATTTATTCTATGCACTATTTCGTGCATTCTGGTATTTCATGTTCTTGTACTCACAATGCTGTATTATTGCTGTGGGAAGCAGTAGACAGTCAGAGCTGTTAGTGTGTATCAGATGAGTGTGTGAATAGAGGTCTTGTGACTGATGTGGGACGAGGTCTGACTTACCAGCTTTCGCCAGCGCCCCACGAAACTCTGGTGTGCTTATATGCCCGGAACCATCCATGTCATTTTGTTTATAGATGTCCTACAACAACCATAAGAAAATACTAATAAGTTAATTACAACTACAAACAGTCTAGAATGATCATTCAGGAAGCTATGTATCAAAGGTACTATATTTTCCGGCTGTAAAACGAGCATCAACAACAATGTGGTTTTTGTAGTGCCCCAATTTTAAGCTGCGCATTTGTTACTGTTATTATGGTAGACATTCTACTCCAGCAGCAATTTGGTAGTTTGGTAGTATGATGGCTATGGAACAACTGAAAAAACATTTGGTTGCATCTTTAATGGTACACATGCTATTGTAGTTATGATGGTAATATGAAAGACAAAGAAAAAATCCTAACAATTACATTAGGGCTCCAGCACCTTTGGTGCTTGGACCCCTAATAATAAGAAAAATCTTACAATTCCAATAAGGTTACAAGCAGTTTGTGATTGGACCCCTAAATATAGCGTACCTTCAGCAAATATCACCCCCAGTGCCCGGTTCTTGCCAAGTTACATAGAACAATAACAATGACGAGGTAGTATTTCTAGTCATTACGGTAGTTTGAACATTCATAACGGTGTTGATGTGTTTTTCTAGCCATTATGGTATTTTGACCATTCATTCATTCATTCATTCATTCATTTTGACCATTGCATGTTATTCCCATAGTTATAGTAGTTTGCCCAAACTGTAGTGGTTTTACGGTAGGCATGATATTCTGGCAGTTACGGTAGTATCCTTTACTGCTTATCTTGAAGAGGTGTTATTCCAGCTGGTATTGGAGTTCAACCATTCATTACTGTTTTAATGAAAATGTGTTACTCTAGCAGATATTCTAGATTGGCCATTAATTAGCGTTTTCAGAGTAGGCATGCTACTCCAGCGGTTATGGTGGTTTGATCATTCGTTAGTGTTTTACCACAGTTAGCTTACTCATTCAGTACTCACTCATTAATAGGTAGTTTGCACATTCAGTAGTGTTAATGCTAGGCATGCTATGCTAGCAGTGATGGTAGTTTGACCAGTCCGTCATATTTTTCCTTAAAATGCGTTATTCTAGCAAGTTTGGTGGATTGACCATTTGTTATGAGTTTTCAGTATTCGTGTTATTTCCGCAGTATGCATGCTACTCCAAAATTTACGGTAGTTTACTGTTTCATGTGGTAAAATAAGAAAAGGGTTTTCTGGGTAGGTCGACATATCCCTAAAAACACCTATATTTTGGAGCAATGTAGGTTGATTTTTATTGACTATTTTTATTGATTATTGTCTGGAAAACATGGTAAATTTTAAAAAGTATGCACATACATAATTAATGTGATAATGCATTGTTAAGGGAAGGTAGTCTGATTACTACTTAACGCTGTGATACTTTGGACGCCGGGTCTATATTCATAGAAAATACCGGTTACCATTAACTAAAAGTTGAAAAACACACTCCGTTCAGACTCTTGCGAGACTAAAATAATCCATGAACATTGATCTTATGTTCCTACCATGTATTTCTGCACTTTCTTCCACAACGTGGCGAACTCGCCCAGACCAAGCTTCCCATTTCCGCTGTCCTGAGCGTCAGTCAAGGGAAATATTCAAAATGGCGGCTGCGTAAGAAGCTGAATTTGCATGGAGGACCTGGAGAACTTGGTTTCCTACAAACGTCCATGATGACCATGGGAAATTACTTCCGACTGGCTCGTTATCAAGGTGTATGACACCACCGGAAGTTCTTACAAGACTATGTCAGACATTGGCATAATACTGAGTGTGCTAACATGAGGATACATCCATGAGGTTGACCAAGGTGCGACATGTGTCCTGGGAGAAGCCGTCTGTCTTAATGTCGGTTCCTTGAAAATCAAAACACAATCCGGTAAGACAAAGTCCACCTATATTACGATTAGTTCAACAGGATGATAAAAGCATACGTACTTTTCGAGACTACTTTGTTCAGTATTGTTTTGAGCTCTGCAGCAGAGATCTCCATGTCCTGGGAAGAGATAGACGAGTGATTTCAACAGAAAACACAGCTAGCTATGACTAAAAGATTGCACAGTGTGGCGTTTCATTATTAATATCAAAGCTAAATTAACATGAACAAAATCTGATCCAGAAACTCAAATGCTTATGAAGACATTTCAAGTGATTTGCATATTTTTTTGAGAAAGAGCTGAAGCTCTGTACGTACACTTCCTGCCAGTTTCATGAACAGGCTCCTGAAGCTTTCTTCTACTTCACTGTCGGACACGGTTTCCTGAAAAGGAAAGCTCAGACGTATTTATATCTACGAAAAGAATTTCCGTCAGATGTTGTGACATCATCAATACATGACATCATCAATACTTTCCATTATAAACCTTATAAATGCAGTAACTTTTTCTGAAATCTCAGAGTATCTTTTCAGTTTTTTTGAGTAAGATTAATGAATTGTGAGCTTTAATGAAGGCTACTACAATTAAAAAAAAAAACAAAAAAAAACCTTATAATAAAAAAATTCTTAAACCAAACTCACATTTACTAATTTAGCATCGACAGGATCATCGCACCGCCTGAGAGAGGAAAAGAAGTCCTGTTACTCAAGAAGTATATGTATTCTACATATACTGAATAATAACTACTGAATTACTCATTCATTCATTCATTCATTCATTCATTCATTCATTCAATTTCATTTAATCATCAATTCATTGTTTCTTCCATTCATTATTTCATTCATTCATGCACTCATTCGCTCATTCATTCATTCACTTATTATTTCATGCATTTGTTTTTTCTACTATTCATTCATTCATTCATTCGTCAATTCATTCTTTCATCCTGTCTTTCTTCTATTTATGCCTTCATTCTTTTTGCCACTTTCATTTCAATTCTTTCCCAGTCATTCATTCATTCATCTATCCGATCATTCTTCTTTTTCTGTCTTTCTACAATTCATGCTTTCATTCATTCTTTCATTTTTTTCTTTTTCAACTCTTGGACATTCATTGATTGATTCATTAAGTCATTAATTATTTCTTTCTTTCTGTTTTTATTTAGTTGTTAATTCACTGTTTCTTCCATTCATTATTTCATTAATTCTTTCCCTTTCATTCATTCATTCGTTTCATTCATTCATTCATACATTCTTCCATTCATGCTTTCATTTATTCTTTCTTTTTGTCATTCTTTAATTGTTTCCTTCCATTTCAGTTCTTTCCCAATTTTCATTTCAGTTCTTTCCCATCTTTTTCTTTCATTCATTCATTCATTCATGTACTCAATCATTCATCCATTAATTAATTAATTGTTTTTTCATTAATTCTTTCATGTTTTTTAGTCATTCACTAGTTCTGTGTTTCACTTACTGTTTCATTCATTCATTTTTTTTCCTATCAGTCATTCATTCTTTCTTTAAACAAATTCATTATATGTGTTATTGTTCCCATGGTAACAGTATCATACACACTGAGGCCTTGTACACACTGATGCGGATATATTTTAAAATCACTGTTTTTGTTTTTGCCTTTTATGGAGTTTGGTGGGCGTGGCTAAATGTAAATCAGCAGTGAAGTGAATGTGCTGAATGGAGCGAATGAAGAAAATCAGCACTACCGAAAGTTGTGTAAATCTTCTGGGAATTTTTTTAGAATTTCTAGAACTTGATAAATAAAAGATTAATAAATGAAGCACAATATACAAATGCCAATGGGGATCAAAATAATATTTTGTTATGAAAATAATGTTCCGAAATGTATCTGTATTAGTGTAGACATGACCTGAACGTTACAGTGTAACATACGGCTGATTATCAGCCATAAATAATCTTATCTAATCTGAGCTAATCTGTGAAAGAGGATTTAAAAATGCTTACTGAGTTTCAGTCTGCTTCTCGGAGAAGACACGCAGGCAGAAGTCGCCGTCCTTGTGGGGCTCGAAGGTGGAGGGGACGATGAGGTATTCGCCAGCAGGCAGCTTGAACCGCGTGCTGACTTCGCGCAGGTTGATGAAGGTCTCGGAGCGAGCTTTTTGCGCGTGTGTCAGGAAGAAGTTCTTGTCCAAGTGCAAGTTTGTCTGGCCTTGGAACTGGTGGAAGGACAGAGCCAATCAGAAGGGCAGGAAATGCACAAAGACTGCACTGTATGTATGAAGATTGCTACATGAATAAGAGTTGGTTATTAAATTATTAGTGCTCTTACCTGTGAAGGCACCTGTGGAAATGCAGAAAATAAAAACGTGTCAGATTATCATGAACATGTTTAATGTTACATACGCAACACTTTCACATATACAGTACTGTTCAAAAGTCTTGGCACCCTATTTTTTTTTTTTTAGTACAAACTTTTTTTTAAATTTTTATTTTATGATTTCAACACTATTGATTTAGTACAAAAACATTTTAGAATTCCAAACATTAGTTTTCCAGCACAAAATTAAATGTTACAGATGTTACAGTAAAGAAAGCAGCAGATTACATAAGAGATACTTTTCAGATAAAAACATAATGAAGGCTGCTGGGTTTTGCTGCAAAAATATGAAGGAAGTGTGAAAGTCAAAGTCTCCAGAAGAACTGTGGCTGCTTCTGCAAGATGTTCAGTAACACTTACAGCTCATTTCCTTATAAAACTGCACTAATTGTACCTGAGACTACTATTTTTTTTTTTAAAGCGAAGGATCGTCACACCAAATATTGACTTTGTTTCATTTATTACTGTTTACTGCTCTTTATAGTATTTTTTTTAAACGTAGAAACATTTAATTTCATTATTTTTGAAGGCATCTTTGCTCTACAGCATTTCTTTGCATGTGCCTAAGACTTTTGCACCGTACTGTATATAGGCATGATCTGCTTTCAAATATTCAGATCCACTTATATGCATCGTATTTGATACCAATTTACAAATCTGTCTAAAATTTTCCCAAAAACGTGGGATCACACAAATGATACGTCCTCAGCCATCACCACAACACACACAAACATACAGCAAGGTCACTCCATACACTGGAAATTTCCCCAGTGGTAAAACATGCTCGATCATCTGATGAATCATTTCCTTTTCTCCAAGAATATCACGACGTTGTTTTGTGTCACAAGAAACCAACCCTCTTTACATCCTCTACTCTAGTTCCTCATTTCCTCCGTCCGGCTCTTCAGCGGTTCTTCTCGCCTCCACTTTTTTTCTCTTCCTAATTCATTTTCATACAATGGTAGTGCTCAGGCTCATCGTGATATTATCCAGTGTAACCAGGGGTCTTTACCAGAAAAGAATCAATTTTTTTTTAATGTAAAACTGACAAAAAAGGGGGGAAACTTGTGTTAACCACATAGTATAGAAAAAAAAATCAATATATCCTTTTCAGGTGATCTCACTGGGATATCCCATCCCTATAATCTCGTATATACTCCGGGATCAGGATTTAAAAAGACACATGAGAACCGCGCCTCTCCCTCTGACCTCGTAGATGGCGTAGCCGATGGTGTGCATGTCCCCTCCCTCCTTTCTTAAACGGCGCCGGTTCTTCTGGATCAGACCCACGACGAGGCTGCAGCCCGTCTCGTTGTCGTTCGGGTCGTCGTCCTCTTCGTTCACCTTGATAACGAACTGCGGGTTCATCCAGAACGTTTCTGCAAAAGTGAAACAATGAAACAATGACTAGCTCAGGATAAGGAAATCCTGTAGATTTTAACTGCTGACACTAATCTAACACGCAATACATCACTAAACTAAATCAGTGTGTTTGTTTGTGTGTGCTGTCTAGTAAAAATGATTTAAAGGCGAAGATTATAAGGACGTTACTGATGACTAATAAAATGAATCGGTTTTTTTTTCCCCACAAGTCCATAGACCATAAGACCCTTTTGTTCTGTCAAATGCGTGTCAAATGTTTGTAAGAAACTTTTACGTACTCTGGTGCTTGGATTGTACCTGCTCTCACATATACTTTGGAAAACAGGGTCTGCCATGTGCATAAATCAAATCAACATATCAAATACTGTAGGTACAGCTTGCCCACAGTACACAAAGCATGGTGGTGGTAGCACCATGTTGAGTGTTAACCTTGGTAACTTGGGTACTTCTCTGACTATTGCCCTCCTAACCTAGTCACTGACTTTTGGTGGACGGTATGCCACTGTTCCTCACTCTCGCATCACTACCAACCAACCAACCAACCTTTCCACATCACTTGCCCCGCCCACTTCTCTGTAAAATGTCACTGTAAAACGAATAACCTCCTGTCTCTTTGTCTTTTAGTTGGTGGTTTGAACATAAAATAAAAGACTTTGGATTGATTCTTAAACCCAGATAAACCCAGCCCCTATATCCTACCTGTCTTTCAATTCTTCCCAACCAAGACACGCCTAAATCCTGTCTAGCAGGTTGGTCTAAAATGATTGAATCCAACCTGTGGGTTTTTACTTAGTTCATAAACTGTACTTACGAGGATTATTCCTGCAGCCTCCCGCTGTGGAGCCCCTCCTCCAGGTCCCGCTATAGTTGGTCACGCTCCATGGCTTGACCTGGTCGCTAACGATGGCGTCTGGGGTCAGGGTGCAGATCTCGATACGCGAGTACTGCCGCTGGAACTCGGAAAACGACATCCTATGCGCAAACACGTACAACATGACTTACAATGCGTGCACTCAAACTAAAAATATCACCACATTGTATTAAGCCAAGGACCTGGAATCAGATTTTTAGCCTAGGGTTACACTGTTTTATGGTGACATGGTTTTGCATTGGATCTTAGCTGAGACTAGTTTTTTTATTTTTTTACTTTATTTCTCACTAAAAGGCTTAATTAGGATGTGCTACAGCGATACTCAAAACAACTGGGATATGAAAAACATTTTAACTTAATTATTTTGTGTCATATAATGGTACCTGACAGATTATTTAAAAAAAAAAAAATTTAAAATACAGTTTTTAAACTTTAAGATTAAAGATTAGCTTGTTTCTAATCCATTAGTCTGATTATTATTATGTTTTTAAATAAAAGATTTTTTTGTTTTTTTTTACCATTTAATTTAACAAATTAAATTTTCAGATAGTTAGCATTTAAATTAAAAAAATGTACAATTTCTTTTCAAATCAGAAATTAATTACAGTTAAGTTAGATGGAATTTAAAAATTTTTTTATTTGACTATAGTGTTTCAAAATTCTTAGTCTTATATTTTTTGATAACATGATTTTGTATTTGTAACCCGATATCGTTTCGTGTCAATCTGTTTAATCAGAAAGTGTTTTAACATGAAACACTTATATAAGATTTTTAGCACATTATTATTATTATTATTATTATTATTATTATTATTAATAGATTTGATTTTTAACATGCGAGTTAACATTACCAAAACTCTCCATCTTCAACGTTGGCGTTCGGCCTCTCCGAAGGATCCACAGAGTTCCACTCTGACGAGCTGCAATATCAAGAATAAAGCATTAATGTAGTAATGTATTCATTTGTTTTTAAAACAAATTGTTATTTATTACAACATCCTGCCAAACGCCCATGCGTATGAATAGCAAGTAGAATTTATACTGGTTTGGAAAAGGTTTTAACATTAATATAGTATAGTATAACAGTAATGTTATACTATAGCCTAAGGGAGTTAGATTACAGTATATACAGTATTTATAAATATAATATATTTATATTACTGTATATTTATATTATATACATTATACCCATATTTGTAATATAAAATTTTCTGCATACTTGTAATAAAGTACTAAAGCAGAGGAGAGTGTGTGTTAGTTGTGAGTGTGTGTGTGTGTGTGTGTGTGTGTGTGTGTGTGTGTGTGTGTGGGGTGTGTTACCCATCACTCCAGGCTCCGGTCCACTCCACCTGACCCCACGGGTTCCTCATGCGCACCAGCTTCTCCAAACCGCCACGGTAATTGACCTTAATACAAAACACAACACACAGGGTAATGTTACACACACACACACACACACACACACACACACACACACACACACACAACCTAAAAGCAGAATGTGAAATTATGATTTTATATATATGTATATATATATGTATATGATTTTTTTTGTACCTCGACAGCCCCTGTCAGCGAGTAGGCGTGTCCCTTCACCAGTTTCTGCCGAGTGATGGCCTCTGAATCAGCAGCACTCGTGATCTACACACACACACACACACACACACACACACAGACCCCACATGAATAGCTTATTTCAGCCAGGCCTGGTCATTAAAAAAAAAAAAAAAAAAAAAACATAAGAGAAGAGTGTGCATGAACAGCGCTCACATCTATGGAGCAGCCAAGCAGTGCTCCAGACGCCAGCGCTTTCTTGATGATCTGGAACATGTTTGCTGGCGCGGTCCTCAGCTCGTAATGCTCAGCAATTCCACCAGTGAAATCCTCAAAACCTTCGGTGGTGGAGCCTCCGGACAGAGCCTCGTACGAGCCGTTCACCCTGCAGAAAGTTTTGGAAAAAAATAGCAGATGAAGTAGTTGATGAGTAGATGGGAGAATTAACAAAAATGTTTACACACACAAAATTCAATTCCTGAACTCAGCCATTAAGTATAATTAAAATCACTAAATCTTATGTAACCGTTTACCCACTATTTTCTCTCCCACACACAAGCCTAACAACCATTTTTTGGTGGCTTTCCCTTTTAGCTTAGCTATTGAAATGGCACAAAATGGCTTAAGAATGCGCTAGAGTATGTATTTATTTTATTATGTATATAAATTACATTTTTATTTTATTTCATTATAGACTAAAATCTTTTTAGAATTGCTTGTAAAGTGACCATGAGCTGTTAAATAAAATGTTCTAACTTACATGCATTCAGAAGGACAATGTTAAAGTTTACGTTTTTCTCCATTAGCGATCCTAAGTTTGTGAGGTTTTAAGAATCGCTGCTGTTGAGCTGACTGATTTTGCAAACTGTATCCATTATTAGTGCATTCTTTCTTCTTCATGTTTTCGCTTTTCGACTCAGACAGAGGAAAAAATGCATCGTATTAATAAAGCACTCGAACTCTCTCCTCAGGCTTAGTTTAGCAGCTCCCCTTTTAAAAAAAAATGCCAGCCCCAAACCTCAAATCTACACCATGTGTGGACCACTTCCTGGAGTTGGTTTCAGATAAGGTTGAATCATGTTCACACTGCAGTCAAACTGCAGACCAAGGCCACCTCTCTTTAACAGTTTTGGATCTTTTGCTACTACCACTATCTAAGTGGAAATCAATGTAGCTTGATGACATGGTGGGCCTTAAGGATGTAGCAGAGGTGTTAACATTGCTAATGAGAAAATTTTAGCAGGCAGAGAGACAAATCTGAATTTTGACACAAATACCTTAGCTTATGTCAGTGGACAAGCCAGATAATAATAATAATAATAATACTAAGAAGAAGAAGAAGAAAAAGAAGCATAAGCCACACCTCCTTTTTTTTTTTTTTTTTTTTTACCAAGACACCACAGCCCCGCCCACTTGGTTTCTACTGGCTCACGAGAATGAGGCTTGTGAGGTCAATGGTCATCTAGATAGAGTTGGCATGAAGCAAAAGTAACCACTACCACAAACAAATGCATGTGTTTCACATCACACGTCCTTTCCCCTTCAGTGAGTTGACTCTTCTGTCATGTTTTATTGGCGGTTCGGTCTGACGGCTGCTTTATCTGAAGAGGCAGAAAGTGTGTCTCTTATCTTTTAGTGATGCTGCTGCTCCTTAGAATTGAGAGGAGCCAATGGAGGTGACTGGGGCACCTTATAAGACAAATCTCACTGGACTGTTTTGCGTTGTACCTAAACTCACTAGCTACGTACTATGACTGGTAAAGGCAAATTTTTGTAAGGAAGATGGAAGACACAAAGCCATCCAGAACTCTGAGCACAGTCTGGATAAAATCTAAAGTAGTGCTCAGAAGCAAAGACACACTTACTTAGCGTAGGCCTTTTCCAATAGGGCGCTCCAAAACTCGTTGCCTTCTTCCGAGTGGACAAACAGCAGCTTTCCATCCTTCACGGGTAGCCGATCGTCAATGACGACATCCACCCATTCGCCAAACTGCCAGAACTAAAGACAGCAAGTGTGGAAGGACTTTTTTTAAAAACAATATCTTAAAAATGAAAATCTAATCTCTACATGATCAAGTCAAACACTGCCATTAAGAATAAAACTGTTGTGTAATCTCTGCTCCTTTAACTGTAAATTCCATCCACCCATTTTCTCTTTGAGGACAAGAAGGTGAAGAGGACGTCTCAGCCAGACATTATGAGATGTCTAGATTTTGGAATTAAATACATTGATGGGTGTAACATGACCATTGTCGTGATATAGAAAACTTTTACTGGACCTAAAAGAGATTGGTATACATGAACACCTGAAAGTGGAAGATTCCAGCATAGTCAGATCCAAAATCCTGGCCTTTAGGGATCACCCTGGCCATCACATCTTCGTTCATCGTGAGAGAGGCAATGGCCGCCAAGAGCCAGCAGTCCCCTGAGAGACAGAAACAGAAATCCTCAACCTGCATGTTAGATACGTGCCAATAATCATTTATACAACATATTGCAATATTCAGCACCTATGACACATTACAATATTATCCCAGCCCCATGTCCAATTTACTAAGCAGCCTAAGAACATCTGTCTTGTGAGGTTTTGTATTTTTGGACTAGGAAGCATAACGAGTATTTGGTAAAGGCAATCCTATAACAAGGTAAACAAGTTTTAAAAAACATGACGGACATAACTCACAGTTTCGATTACTTTTTTTTTTACGGCAACAATTATTGTAATAATATAACTCTAATATATGTATATAATAATTTCACTGATATTGTTATAGAATGACAGGACAAATGTCTTGTGATAAAGATCCTCATATGACCTGTCAAATCCATAGTAACCTACCACAGAGATAATAATAATAACGAGAAGAAGAAGAAATATAGCTGCAAGAGCGATCTGCGGGGTCCAAGCACCTTTTTCCCCAAATACAGCCTCCAGTGGCCAGGTCTTGCCAAGTTACACAGAACTCAAATGCCACCATAAATATTTGGTGATGGGAGCTCCGCGCTAACCTTATGAAATGCCTTGTCAAAGCCGATTGGCTGACGGTGGCCATGTTTTGTAAACAACCCAGTCATTAGTTGAAATCCAATTGCACAACGATGCAGTGCACCAGATTTCAGATCGATCAGACATTCCTGGGCTATTTTAACTTAATCCACCCCCTATGAATGACCTCACTTTGTAGGTCTTTGAACATTTTCTCTGAATCTTCTCCTGAATGTAAGTTTTCAATCCATACAATCAATCATGAGCTGTTTGAGTAAATTAGGCTCCACCCAATAAGCATTGATTGGCATGTGGTGGCCATATTGGTTATAAATCACTATTCGAATTTCAGATTGGACCAAGTATTTTGACACCAATTTTGTGTAGAATGGAGTTTTCATATATTATGCAAATTAGGTCAAAATCTAAGTAGGCGGAGCTAAATGGTCTAAATTGCAAATTTGGTCCCAGTAACCTATGAATGAAATGGAGAAAAAATTCTCTCGGTCCTCGAGATCTGGGCCATAACAAAAGTTCACAAAGTCCTGGAGATTTTCTTGTGGCAGAAATTTTCTTTTGGCTGTTACAAAGCGCTGACACTGGAGACTCCTTCCATAAATGTTAAATAAAGCAGGACGCTTCACCATATCAGATTTACTTTTTTTTTTCATTTTCCTGTCAATGAGCTGTTACCATAGAAACGCTAACGTATTAGAACAAGCGCATTAATACACACATATGACCTGAATTACTGCTGGCACTACTGTCAGAAACATTTTTACAGAAAATTCATCAACACCTTCTGACCAATCAGAATCGAGAATTTGACAGCGCTGTGCAATACTTGTTTATTTATGGACAGTCTAGAAATCCCTAGGGTGATTCTTTGTTTCTCTGTGTCATGTGACCACTAATGGAATGCTGAAGGGCCGCAGTGTGTGTGTGGAATGTATAATAAACTTCTTCAAACTCCAGACGCAAAACCATTGGCACGTGCCACTCAAAGAAGCAGGTTTGCAGAGAGACAGCAACGCATAATATTCACTCTAAACTTTATCGTTCATTATGTAATCTCTTGGCGTTTTTGGCTCGATGACTCAGCACGAATCCAGAGGGAAAATCTGAACACAAAAGATTTGTATACACAGACATACATTCTTAAAACGGACACAAGTTTTGACATGTCTACATGTGCTGAATGACAGAGCAGCAGAATAGTCGTTGTCAGGCCACGTTAAATCTTTCACCCCTAATCAAGAATTTTCCCGTACTCGTAATGGAATTTGGGAGTTTAACACACCCAAGCATAGGAAGAATGTTCACACCTGTTAATAATAAAGGTTTGACTGGTCCACACCAAACAAAGTAGGTGTGAAAGTACCATTAAGGAAAAATCCATTCTTTGCATAATGGACACGTTGTTATTAAATGCCGTTCAACTACCAGCTCATTGTGAAGCCCTCGCTCCCTATCTACCTAAAGACAGCGATGCGGCGGAGCTTTAATCTCTCCAACTCGCTCACTTCCTTATCTATATGCTCTGCTCAAACAGATCAGCTTCCAAATCGTTCACGCTTTAACGCCATGTCACTCGTCACCTTGTAGATCACTGATTAGCTGAGCAGACTCTGGGACCTAGGATCTAGCGTTTCGCGTCTCCGCTTCTTCTACAATGGATTTCTCGTTAATATGATGCCGAACGTTGCTGGAAAATGGTGAGCAAGAAGGGAACCTCTTTTCTTTTTTTAGGAGCTAACAGTGAAACCTGATCATTACCTCTTACATTTGAGATTGTTGACAATAATCCCCAAACCCTACCCCCACTGCCCCAGCCATTAATTTCTCACAGGAATAATGGAAATACAACTCCAACCAACAAATTAGCACCAGAATCACCAAATATTTTAATATAAACATATCTAATGTCTTTTTTTACGCCTTATTTCTTGATTTTTGATCTGCTCAGATCAGCTCTTTCCATGTTGGTATCTGTTTTTAAGACGCGCTTTTTAAGAAACACTTTTCAACTCGGAAATAAGCAATCTGGGAAGACAAATCATTTTGTTTATTAGAATATTACGTCTGGAATCTCTGTCTGTTGCCAAGGGGCAAAAAAAAAAAGACGCAGTAAATGTATTTGTGAGAAACACCCCAAGCGCTCACGTCTCCCCGAGTCTACTAGTGCAGACTCGTTTGTGAACTATTCATGTGCTCGTAGGTTCAGTAGTTTAATCTATAGGGGAAAAAAAGTGAGTAGATGCATAAATGATGTGGGGAAAACACTAAACAAATCAACCTGGATTAAAAACATGCAAATCGTCCCTGCATGCCTGCACAGCCGGCTGTGGTCACAGAGTCACGCAAGCTACAGAAGAGCTGAACCTGATCCTGTTGCTTAGAGCTATACGAACATACTGAGGATTGTGGACTGTGTGTGTGTGTGTGTGTGTGTGTGTGTCTTCACTCCATACGGATCATATTTCAATAGTAACTTTTGTGCAAGCGAAACAAGATCACATCCAGAAAAATGCATGTTAATACTCCGTATTGCAGAATAACCTGTTTAGAGGCTTTACATGCTCTATTATAAGGGTGGTTTTGCCTTATGCAATGTGTATAGCGTTAATCTTTTAGTCAGAGAGACACCTACACTGATCCCAAGTCTTTTTTTTTTTTTTTAAAGTGTTGTAACGCTGATAGGAATTTCGGCTTAATGCTTATTACAGTATAGGACTTTATGTTCGATTTGTAAATGTACGAATGCAAAAATGTTGCTTAAAGATGATATATTTCATGATGCGTACCTGCACTCGGTACTCTAGTACTACAAGTTAGGGCTGTTGATTAATGGATAAAATGATAATCCTGATCATTTTTGCCTTAAAATTGAAGTCAAGATAATTTATCCTGATTAATCACATCATTTCAAACGTATAAATCTCATCACAATAAGGCCCTTTTTTTTTTTTTATTAATTATTTTACCACTTGGAGGTTGATTATTTTCCAATAAAACATGTCATACTTTTTTATTCATTTAGAATTACAGTTGATGTTGTGGACATTTCATCCACGAAACAAGTTCCTGTCATCATTTACATTAACTTCTCTATCCTGAGGTAAACTTATAAAGCACTGACACTGGAGACTCCTTCCAAAAATGCTAAATAAACATCTCCTTACAGAAAACTTCACCGTATCAACAATTACACATATCTATTTGTTGATGTTGTTGTTGTTTTTTTAAAGCTGTTAATGTAGTGAGTCCGCTATACAAGTCCCGTCTGACCAATCAGAACGAAACGCTTTTACTCATTTTTTTTTTATTTATTTAAAAAGACAAAAAATCAAGTACACAATTGGGGCAAAAGGGCTCGCCGGGGTGGGGACGGGGGTAGGAGGGGAAATTTGAAATCTGTAATACGGAACCTCAACCACTGCACCACACCTTAATACTAAATATAAATACAGTTATACTTATACAATTCAAAAAATGATTCAGTCCATCATGGATAGCATTTGTTTTGGGTAGCATCAGAACCGGCTCTTGGTCAGTGTTCAAATCTGTCATCATGATAATGTGTCATAATCACCTGGCTTTTAATTAATGAACCAAATCTGCGACTTAAACAGTGAGTCCAGGAGGACAATCCCATTTCCTCATGACACATGAGAATTGACACTACGTGTACATCCAGTGACACACCCACATCTCCAGGTGATTCTTTGTTTTCATTGTTTATACTTGTTTGACCTAGCAAGTCCTAGGCGTTCAAAGTTAACGCTTCTAAATGTCAAATTTTACACTTAGACCCTGCTTGCCTTTTCGGCGTCTGCGTAATATCAGGTTATTTATTGGCATGCAGGAAAAAGGGAAGCTCGAAATGCCAAACCTTAGTGATTTTAATTACTTACAAAGCTGCTTAATATGTAATTAAAAAAAAAAAGCTGTTGAACCAGTTCAGGGAGTTAACCACTGGGGAGTCAGGGTGGTTAAAGGAGGGTAGCAACCACCGGCTTATTTGTTTTTAGTGAGAGTGTGTGTGTGCGTGCATGAGAGAGAGAGAGAGTCATCACTTCCTGTTGCAGACATGTTGTGAATAAATACAACAGCACCTACGGTAATTTTGATATCAGTTGCCATGTAGCTTACCCAGAGCTCCTTGGCAGATATCGGTCCGTGTAGCTCCTCCAATGATGAACTGAGGACTGGAGCACAGCTCCTGTTAAAACACACACACACACACACACACACAAATGTAGACACACCTGGAGCAATTATCCTGTCTTACAATGGCTGTGCACTGCTGTTGGTAAAAGCTGACACCCATCTTTAACTACCTGGTCGTTTATAAGGATTCGTACGCAATAAAACGACGATATCATCAACATTTTTGAGATTTTGAGACTTATCCAAATTAGCAAATTATATAAAGCAAAAAAAATATATATATGCAGAGTTATCAAAATATATAGTACATCATATCTAATATGACTTCACTTTGGTTTATAGGTCAGAAATGAGTATGTGCTTCCACCAGTACTGCAAAACAATCCAGTGCAAAAGTTTGTACCCCCCTCAGGCAAAATGGAGAAGACAAATAAACTGTATTTTTATAGGAACAAATTACAACAGGTAAGAAAAATGCTGCATCCCTCTTTGTGAACAGGACAGAAATATTCCCTTGCACAATCTACTCATGCCTCTTGACTTGGTTTTCCCCCAGCCAGTTTCTCAACAAGTTCTTTTCTCATCCAAATTGGCTTCAGGATGAGAAGAGAAAAGAAACCCCCCCTCCCTCTCTCTAAAAATTAATCTGCATGGAATATTTTCCAGAAACATTCTCAAAAGAAACACTGCCCAGCATCAGCCACACTTTTGCAATCAAAGCCAAACTTATTCAGCACTACTTACTCCAGGTCTTTTCCATTGCACACCCCTGGTCTTGGAGGAATTTGGTCCGAGCTCGCGAAAGCCCAGGGACTCAGGCGCAGCTGGGAAATAAGAATCACAGAAAAGCTGGCCCTGGCTCTGGCACTGGCTCCGGAGCGCCTCATAGTCCTGGTTCAGGTACTTGTTGGCGCTGGCGTTGGTGCCGAAACCCGCAGCCCGGGCTCGCTTCTTAGCCAAAGTGGACGCCACTCCCGACATGCTCGAACCTTCTTGTCTGGAGGATCCGAATAAAGTGCGCACAGAATCCACTGCGATTGCAGAAGTGACTTTAAGGAAGTTTTTGGGTTCTCCTCCCTCGGGCGTGGTTTCATCTCTCATGCAACCTAGGAGTACTTGGATACCTACTGAACTGTGCGTCAGAAAGTGTTTACAGCTTAAACCATATATTCTATTATTATTATAATATCATATTATATCATATTATATTATAGGATGGAACTTTCTAACTTTCTTAGAATAAAATCTATCCTATCTTGCAGAACAACAAGCAGGAAGACATTGCTGGTTGAATAACAATTCTTTTCTTGTATAGCATTAGTGCACTAGGTAGGGAGTTAAAGCTGTTAGTTCATCCCCTACGTAGTGCACCTAGGTAGGGAACACCGACTCGTTTTGCACTATCCAAACCGATTAAACGGCGCAATGGAAATAGTGCTCTTTAGTGTTTTCTTTTTTTTTTTTTTTTTTTTTTTTTTTTTTTTTTTTTTTTTTTTTTTTTTTTTTTTTTTTTTTTTTTTTTTTTTTTTTTTTTTTTTTTTTTTTTTTTTTTTTTTTTTTTTTTTTTTTTTTTTTTGTAATCATTATTCTACATTTGTCTCTTAAATTTCTGTCTTGCTTGCCCCTTTATTATTTATTTCTGTTATTATTGTACTGCTGTAGACTGCCTAAGCCTCACAAAAAGCATTTCAATGTACATTGTCACTGACCCTTGTATATATGACAAATAAACTTGAAACTTGAAACTTGAAATCCTGCCCCATTCAGAAGTATTCTGATGATACTGCGATTGTTGCATGTATCAGGAATGGTAAGGAAGAGGAGTACAGAGCCCTGATCAAATCCTTCAGTGACTGGAGTCACAAAAACTGCCTCCTAGTAAACACCTCTAAAACCAAGGAGATGGTAGTGGATTTTCGAAGGGCTAAACCCCCTCCTTATCCAGTCAGCATCTCTGGTGCGGACACTGAAGTGGTGCCAGCCTACAGATATGGACAATAAGTTGGACTGGTCACTTCACACAGATGTACAATATAAAAAAGGGCAGAGACGGCTTTTCCTCCTAAGACGGCTTAGGTCCTTCGACATCTGCAGGACGATGCTACGTATGTTTTACCAAACTACAGTAGCAGGTGTGCTGGTTTATGCTGCAGTCTGCTGGGGAGGCGGCATAAAGCAGAAGGATGCAAGGCGGGTGGACAAACTGGTGCGAAAAGCTTCTTCAGTGACTGGAATGAGGTTTGAATCACCGGAGGCCGTGGTGGAGAGATGCACCCAGAAAAAGCTTGAGGCCATTCTGGAATACCCTGACCATCCCCTACACAACACCCTGATGGACCAGAGAAGCAGCTGCAGTGGACGCCTCACCTCACTGCGCTGCAGGACTGAACGATACAGGAGATCCTTCATCCCCACTGCCATCAGGCTCTACAACACCTTAGCCAATGGCAGATGACTAATCACTACTCTCATTACTTTACTCCTCTCACTAATTTCTACTACTCTCACTACTTTTCACTACTCTTACTACTTTCTTTCTTACTTATCTACAAGACTACCTGAATTTCCCTTCGGGGATTAATAAAGTTTATCTTATCTTATCTTATCTTATCTTATCTTATCTTAAATATAAGCAAATTGTTTCACTCCATTGTTACATCACTGCTTCTCAATTTTTGTTTTGTTTTGTTTTTTGTTTTGTTACAGTGGTGACAATAACAAGCCACATTATTAAAGGTCTTATATTTAGGGGTCCAAGCACCAAAGTCAAATCTGATCTAATGTGTCCTGTCTGTGGAAAGTTCAGGAAGAGAAAGCTGTATGGCTCCAAAAAAATTACTTGAAAAATGTAAATAATGTTCATGAAATAAAGCCGTGGAATTTATTTTACAGTTAAAGGGGTCCCTGGCTACTAAAAGGTTGAGATACTCTATATGGCCAAAAGTATTTGGACACCTGAGTATTGAACATCCCATTATTATTATTATTATTATTATTTAAAAAAAAAAAACCCAGGGCATTAATATTGAGTTGTTGCCCCTTTTCCTGCTATAACAGCCTCCACTCTTCTGGGAAGGCTTTCCACTAGATTTTGGAACATGACTCTGGGGATTTGTGATCGTTCACCCACTGGAGCACTAGTGAGGTCAGGCACAGATGTGGATCGAGGAGGCCTGGCATGAAGATGGCGTTCCAGTTCATCCCAAAGGTGTTCAGTGGGGTTGAGATCAAGGTTTAATGCAGGCCACTCGAGTTCTTCTACTCTAATCTTGGCAGACCATGTCTTCATGGAGCTCGCTTTGTGCTCAGTGGCATTGTCATGCTGGAACAGGCTTGGGCCTCTTAGTTCCAGTGAAGGGAAATTGTAATGCTACAGCCTACAGAGACATTCTATACAATAGTGGGCTTCCAAGTTTGTGGCAACAGTTTGGGGAAGAACCACATATGGGTTTGAAGGTCAGGTGTCCACATACGGTTGGCCATATAGTGTATATTGGGACAGTTCATCTTTATTTTCTGGCCTGATAAGTGGAAGTCAAATCTTATGTCACTAAGCTCCTGCAGTTAGAATAGAATATATATAGATATTTAGTGTGTGT
>CM040478.1:15973101-16028461 GCA_022758105.1 Pangasianodon gigas | reverse complement strand
TTTTTTTAATTTAAAAAAATAAAACCATCTTAATAAGCAGGGGGATTTGGTGGAGTGGGAAATGTAGCAAGCTTTTAATATGACATTTTGGGTTCCGCTCAGATGCATGGCTTCACTCAAGTGAAACAGAACAAAGAGAGATATGGAGATATATCTGTGCTTCCCCTATTTAAAAACCAACAGCCAAACCAACTTTACACTGAACTGACTTTGCAATGTGTCCCATTTCCTGCACAAAGATAGCATCAGTGCGTCGGTTTGCATCTCATACCGTCCGCACAACCTTTCAGAGAGAATTCAAACAAATATTCAAAAATATTCATATAAATGTTACAGACATGCAGAAAGTGATCATAATTATTGATATCACAAGTGCAATATGGTATTTTTGCTAAATTTCTAAAAATAGTAGTAAAGACACTTGAATGAATTCTAAAAGTACACTTTACAACTACTTGTGATTTTGATCTTTTATAAATATATATATATATATATATATACACACACATACATGCAAAGTGTGCTTATCGCACCCTCAAAGCCCTGTCAGTCCCTAAAACCTTTCAAGCATGGTGGAGGTAGTGTCATGGCTCAGTCTCATGATGGTAGCAGCAGAATGAATTCAGAAGTCTACAGAAACATTCTGTCTGCCAATTTACAGAGAAATGCATCCAATCTAATTGGGAGAAACTTCATCACACCATAAGACAATGATCCAAAACACACTGCCAACACAACAAAGGACTTCATCAGGGAAAAAAGTGGAAAGTTTTAGACTTAGGCCAAGTCAATCACCAAACCTTAACCCAACTGAGCATGCATTTCACCTCCTGAAGAGGAGACTGAAGGGAGAAACCCCCTAAAACAAACAACAACCGAAAGAAGCTGTTGTACAAGCCTGGAAAAGTGTCACAAAAAAAGGATGCAACAGTTCGGTGATGTCAGTGGGTCGTCGGCTTGATCCAGTCTCTGCAATCAAGGGATATGATATGCAACCAAATATTAAGTATTTTTTGCTTTAAGACCATCTGTTCCAATACTTTTGCTCATCTAAAAATTGGGTGGTCTGGCACAAAAGGTGCCATGTTCTATTGTTTAACGCATCTAGATGTAAATATCAGGAAATGAAATTCTGATCTATCGTCTCATATTCATCTTTTGATTTCAAACCTAAATATCTTCAGTGTATAGCAAAAACAAAAGAAAATTCCAATACTTTCGGAGGAGACTGTATATTACTGAACAACCTTGGTGACAAAAACAATCTTGATAAAGAGATCACATGACTGTGATTAACTGTGAAAAAAGGTGTTAAGAATAAACAAAGAATCACCTTAGCCTCATTGCTGACATTAATTAAAAAAAAATTGGTCTCTTGCTCCCTCTGGTGTAACAGTGCAGTGTCGCTGATTGAAACATGTTCTTGATGAATAACACATTTAAACATTCAATCAGATCATTTAAGATTATTTATTTTTCTTTGCTCATGACATTAATTTTCCATGATAAGACTGACATTTGTATAAAATTGCCCCAAGTAAATACACAAACTGGCTCTAGGCCTGAGACAATCTTGTCTTAATCTTGATCTCAGATAAGGTCAAGACGAATACGATGATACCCCAGAATAAAATTAGGAAAAATTTAACAACACAGTCATGGGAAAAGGAGAGTACCTCGTCCTTCAGTTCTAGGTTTTATTTATTAGGGCCTAAACAACAATTGTGTGGTCCTCACCAACTTCTATGAACAAACAAATAACCTCAGGTGACAACAAAAAAAACACAACAGTCTTCAGTATTTTAAATTTTTCCCAAAAGTAAACTGACATTCAGAAACCAGGTGGGAAAAAATAAGTATACACTATCATTCAGTAACATGTAGAACCACCTTTAGCAACAATAATTTGAAACAAAGCATATACAGGATCTTATTGTCTAAAGCTATTGATCAGGAGAGGGGTACAAAACCAAAACCATGTACCATGGAACACTGTATAGGCCATCATCAACAAGTGGAGAAAATGGGGCACCAGAGTGACATTACCAAGAACAAGACGTCCCTCTGAAATTGATGAAACGACAAGAAGAAAACTCATCAGGGAGGCTGCCCAGAGTCCTACAGCAACATTAAATGAGTTGCAGGAATATCTGGCAAGTACTGGTCCCTCCTTGAATGTGACAACAATCTCTCATATTCTTCACATTTCTGTGTTATGGGGTAGAGTGGCTAGACAGAAGCCATAAATGTATTATGGTCTGATGAGACCAAGGTTAAAAAAAAAAAAAATTGGGTGTAATTATAAAAGATATGTTTGGTGCAAATACAAGTGAAGCATGGTGGTGGGAGCATCATGCTACAGGGATACCTTTCTTCAGCTGGGACTGGGGCTCTCTGGTCATGACAGAGGGAATCATGGATAGCTCCAAATTCCAATAGGTTTTGGCACAAAACTTACAGGCCTCTGTTAGACAGCTGAACATCAAGAAAAATTTCACCTTCCAGCATGGTAATGACCCAAAGCACAAATCCAAGTCAGCAAAGAAATGGCTTCAGAAGAGGGACGTCTTGTTCTTGGTAATGTCACTCCGCTAAACTTTTTATACAAACTATTGTGCATGAAATAACCTAAACTTGGTGTGGAAGAACTCGAGTGGCCTGCAAAGAGCCCTGACTTCAACCCTACTGGACACCTTTGGGATGAACTGGAACACTGACTTATATGCTCCTCGCCCGACACCAGTGGCAGGAAGGTGGAGACCAACTCCATATTAATGCCCATGGTTTTGGAATGGGAGGTTCAACAAGCGCGTATGGGTGTGGTGCTCAGGTATCCACAAAGTTTTGATCATATATGTGTCACAAAGGTGGTTTGAAGGTAGAAGGGAATAGAGGCTGGCTTCATATTAGTAGCATGCAGACTTGAGGTTCTGGAAGTATACCATAAACTTCAGACTGGACTACACCACTGCTATGTCATGTGAATTTTCATAGAAAAAGCATCTTTTATAAAAAGATATTAGAAGAAGGTTTCTTTTTTGGCATCCACATCAGATTATTTTGCTTTTACACAAAATGCTTTTGGAGGAGAAACTATAAATAGATAGGCTGAGCACACATTGTGTAATCAAAGTATAAATTACACAAAAAGGGACAGATCACAGAATTGTACATTTAGTGTTTTGTTTTTGTTTTTTTTTAATGGAAGGGTTACACCTTTTCTGTTTAGCAGGTTTGGGTTTTCAGAGGAAACACAGCATGAAGCTAATAGACCATTACAGACTTGGGACACATAAAACATAGAAATCATGAGTGTGTGTGTGTGTGTGTGTGAAATAGTTTGCCCCACGTAATTCTTATTATGCCATCGATGAGACCTAGTGATATAATGCTTTGCTCAACCCTAATTGTGTCATTGTCACGTTAGATATTAGCCTCACATCTAATACCACATCCAACCATCATTGAATATATCACTATACGACACGACTTACTTTTGTAATAACTTCCTCACAAGTTGCTGAGCCGTCGTGTTTACATGCACTGGTTTGGTATCTGGTATCTATTTCCTCAAATGTCCACTGTACTAACAAAAATAACGTAGTTGTACCCCGTACTCCGTTTGTTTTCCTTTAGCCTCTTACGCTTGCATTTAGTCTGTTTACTCATTTCATTCGGCTCTTGTTTTAGACTTTATATATATATATATATATATATAACTTCCTAATATTTAGTTATACTGTATCTTTCTTCAGTTTACTGTCTAGTCTGCTGTGTTTAGTTTTACTTCCACATTACTACAAGTTACTATAGTTTTGTTCATTGTTGTTAGTTTGCTCTACCTTTTAATTTGTTCTAACCTTGTTATCTCTTTATTTACACCAGAACATCAGGAGGACCGAGCACAGCCACTTGACAGTACCAAAGTTACTGTCATGTCACTTACAGTTACAATGGTAACAGTTTCCTAGCTGTCAATTATTATTATTATTATCATCTGACCCATTAGGGGGCATTTCTTTTCCTAAAGTCTACAGTTACGTCTACAGTCATTTTGACTTGACTCTAGCGTGACGTAAGCTACTAAAGTAATATAAGGGTCAGAAATTGCTTCAAAGGGAAGTGAGACGTGGAAGTAGGCAAAACCTCATTAGAAGCAGTTTAGGACCATAGTTAAGATAGCAATGTAAAAGAAGTACAGAATTATTAATAAACCTAGCTAAGAAAACTGTATGATAATGATCCTGTCGTAATCTTTCAAATGAAAATAGATACTTTTAACTACCATATGCTGTAAAGTCTGGCATTGGGCAAACTTAGCCAGTCACCTGGGAAGTTACGGCAGCCACCAGCCATAGTGCCCACTTTCCATATGCCCTCAAAGTGGGAAGAGTTCCAACATCCCAAATTATCATCGCTTGGAGTGTCTGGAGTCAAGTTACAAATCTCTAGCACTGAATATCGATGAATGTAGTCTGCATATGTCAACCTGAGAAAGAGAGAGAGAGAGAGAGAGAGAGAGAGAGAGAGAAATTCTTCTTGTCCTCCTGTACTGTGGCTCTGTCCAAACCTCTAGAAAACTTGTCTAGTTAGTGTTCTTATTAATAATAATTTTTCACCATCACTGTGCACTATTAGAGTGTGTTGAGTTAGAGAGTTAAATAAAAGTGCTGTTGAATTCTCTAAAGGTGTTAATTAAGATTCTATAACCGAAGCTCTGTAGCCTCAGATTCCTGTTCTTGGCTGACAGGAGTGGAATCTGATGTGGTCTTCTGCTGCTGTAGCCCTTCCTCCTCAAGGTTTGACGTGTTGTGCATTCTGAGATGCTTTTCTGCTCACCACGGTTGTAAAGAGTGGTTAGTTGAGTTACCGTAGCCTTCCTGCAGTTCGAACCAGTCTGACCATTCTCCTCTGACCTCTCTCATCAACAAGGCATTTCTACCCACAGAACTGCCGCTCAGTGGACGTTTTTTGTTTTCCGCACCATTCTGTATAAACTCTAGAGACTGCTGTGCATGCAAATCTGTGCGTGAAATACTCAAACCAGCCTATCAGATACCAACAACCGAACCAGAGTTTTACAACTTAAGTGGACTAACTGTGGTAAATAAAGTGAAATACTAAAAAAAGGCACCTCATCCTTACCAGAAATCTCCATCATCAGCCAAGTAATTAAGTTTGGCCTTATCCTCTGGTAAGACTTGATCCCACTCTTTGGAGCTGAGGATGAGGACAAGATGGGATTTGTCCAGTTGAACAGTGATTATTAAAAAAAATTACCTGTGGATTTTATTGTATTAAAAACACATAATGTTTGATTGCATAACTACTTACCCATAACTTATTAAAAATATAATTTTGCACAAAAATTTGCAATTAGCTCTGATCTGTTAACAGCTTACCCATCGCTCCAGGCACTGCTCCACTTCACGTGACCCCAGGGATTACTGAGACGAACCAATTCCACCCGAATCTTATTCACTTGCACCTACAGCAATAAGAAAGAACCATCAATACGGCTTGTGCCATTTCAGTTTTTTAAAAACATTTGGAAAGATGCATTAATATATTTATTTTATACTTGATTACAGGCATTCTTCAATACAGATTTCCCTTTTTAAAATATTCCACCCCTGTCTTCTTTGTACAGTATATTCTCGTTGCATTTTCATGATCACCAGCACACACAGCAATCTTTCACTGGAAAAGTGAGAAATAAAACACTTTGGGTTGTGCTATTAGAGGAAAATAATCAGTGGAAGGGTGATGTGATGTGGTCTGATGCAAATTGGAGTTACTGTTACCACCCCAAAGTTTATTATTTTCCTATAATAGCACATCTGAAGTGTTTTATACCTCTTTATAACACAGCAATTTGCCAATGCTTACAATTATTTATACAAGAATGAACAATATGTTGTTGTTTTAATTCATTTATAATTACATATACATTTTTGTTGAGGAACATCCTTGAAACAAGTTAGTTCCTGTTTTCACTTTCACTTATAGCAGTGATAAGCAAGTCGTTCCCCTTACCAGCCTCTGTTAATAAGCCAAACATAGGACTAGAACACTTGGGGGGTATGACAGTATCAGAAAATAATCAAAGATGGAGTGGATAAATGAACATACTGTTACCACCCCATAGTTGAAAGATTGCTACTTTGATATACTTTGCCACACAAGGGCACTCAACAATGCGTCTCATAAATAAGTGCTAGCAAATGGTTGAGTTTCTTGGTTTACTCGGGTTCACATTTTAATTTCATGAGCATAAAACCCATTTTACACCAAAAGCATTATGCTCTACGTATGTTGCAGCGTGGAGCATACATTTCTCTGCGTTCTTGCACTGGTTTAGTAAATATAATGTGCAAATATCTGTAAATATTATAAACATGCATTACCACTGTATATGGTCATAAAAACGTTCATTAATCCAACGCAAATTTCCCTTCGACACTCATTCGCAGTTAGCTAACATGTATTAACCGCTGTATCACTATCTAGCAAGTAGAACTGCATCTACTTGCATAATTGTCTTTATTAGTCTATACATATGAACATATTTTTGTTACAATTCATTCAGAAAAACAGTGGATTTTTCCCAAGACTAGCAGCTGTACCTTAACGTAAACTGGAAGTTTACATTAGCCATAGCCAGCATTGATAGTTAGTGACTAGCTAGCTAGCTGTTACAGAAGGTAGGTAGCCTACACTTCACGATTGGCCAAGAAAAGCAGTGAAATTATACGTTCAGAGCAGACAGACAGAAAGCAAAAAAAAAGTGCTTTAAGCTGTTTGTTTCAATATTTCAATATCTTAATACTTTGTTAATGATCTTGCATTAAAAAAATGCCATGATTTGAGTTAGTATTGTAGCTACATGCATGTGAGGCATTTAGAAATATCACTTTTAATATGGCCACCCATTTCTGAGACTGACAATCTTTTTTTCTGTGTGTGTGTTTCATTAGTATGATTAGTCATTTGCATGAACGAGCAGATGTACAGGGGTTCCTAATAAATTGTCTAGTGAGTGTACATTACAATAGGTGTACATGTAGGTGTCAGTGGTTTAAAAATTTGTCATGGGTGTATGGGGTGGCCTGGGTGGGTCTGAGACTTCTGAGCTGGCCCATGTGCTGTTGATTATAGGCAAACACTACAGCTTGTTGCGTATGATGTCGTGGCCACAAATTGCATAACGTGAGTCGTTGACTATGAATATCATACTTAATACCTGGCCTCCAGTTAATTATTTGTCATGTATACATCATTCCAGGATTGAGGTCAAATGTAATATTACATCAGTAGCCTCATGCGGCCACAGTGATCTAATTCGACTGATTTCTAGGTGTCACGCCTTTTAAAATACAGTAGTAAGACTTTGGGTCCCTCTGGTGTTGTGTATCCACAATAGAATTCATGTTGACCTCTGTATAGCTACGTATATAGGCTTGGTGCACGACTTATTTACAAGACACTATGTTTAAACTTTCTGTCTTGAAAAATAGTGCAACAATATTTGTGATGTTTCTTTTAGGATGCTTATTCTGCTCTAACACAATGGCACATGGTGTAAAAGGAAAATAGCAAACAACTGGATTGATGGGAAACAACTGAATTCATCATACTTTTTAACCATTTATAGTTACATTTAATGTTGGACTATCCACGAAACAAGCTTGTTCCTGTTATCACTTACATTACAGCAGTGGTAAACAGTCGTTCCCTCACCAGCCTCGCTTTTTTTCTTTCTCTTGAAGTGAATAAGACAAAAAAAGCAGAAAAAAAGTCATGTAACCAAGAAACTGTCGTCTGTTCGTAAGACTTTCCCCATATCAGTAAACTTACAGACTGTTACAAAGCACTGACGCTGGAGACTCCTTCCATAATAGTTAAATAAATGTTGTTACAGTAGAACAAATGTGTTAATAAAAACCTGTAATTTGAATAACAGCCAGGAATCCTGTCAGAGCTGCTGTTATAGAAAATTAATCAACACCTTCTGACCAATCAGATTCAAGCATTAAACAGTGCTATGGCATACTAATAATCATCCCCTGAGCCAGAATCAGGAGTGCTTAGAGCCACAAAAGTGCCATTTATGTGCTTTAAGGAGAGATTTCCGAAGTTCTTAGACTAATTCACAAAAGCCCGTTTTGATTAATTGCTGTTGGACTTGTTTTAATTCCTTGGATTTACCTTTATTTAATGACTCACAACTTGGTGTTTCTCATTTATCTGGCATCTACAGAGCAGGAGTCCTTATGATGATCTAAAATGCTTGGATATCATTGGCTATCCTTCATTGTCTAGGAGTGAAATTAGTCCAGTGGTCAAACAGGCAACATCTGGAGCTCTGCTCTAAATTCAGTATCTTACAGAGATCCAATTCAATTCAATTTTATTTGTATAGCGCTTTTAACAATTGACATTGTCACAAAGCAGCTTTACAGAAATAAATGGATTCACAAAAAATATATTGTAAATATGTGAATTTATCCCTAATGAGCAAGCCAGAGGCGACGGTGGCAAGGAAAAACTCCCTGAGACAATATGAGGAAGAAATCCCTTCTATTATTGTGTACTATATGGACAAATAGTGTAATCGTGCAACCAGTAAATTCATCACAGTTTTTGCAAGAAGTCCGGTTGGTTAAAATCTATCCGCTGTCCACTGATGGAGTCCTGAGTACGAAGGTGCTCGTGGCAACTGCAGCCCCAAAGCCACTACAGCAATCGCAGTCCCAAGCCATTACAGTACAGCTCCCCATATGTGATCCCCAAGCCATCTCCACAGCCCCCAGGTGGCACCATCCCCAGCAATCCAAATAGTTCTTCAGGCCGTCCATATGAGG
The DNA here is from genome assembly GCA_022758105.1 of Pangasianodon gigas. NCBI lineage: Eukaryota > Metazoa > Chordata > Actinopteri > Siluriformes > Pangasiidae > Pangasianodon > Pangasianodon gigas. The sequence goes on along the minus strand of CM040478.1, from coordinate 16,019,597 downwards.
CCACCTCCAGCAGCAGCGAGTGAACTCAACCGATGAGAACTCCAACCCAACCAGAAGTAGGGCATCGGGATGGGTCAGGCAGGTCCAGGGAGCAGAAGGGGTCAGGATCACTGGCATCTCAGAAGTAGCATGTGTAGCTCGACAGAGAGTGAGGGAGAGAGAGGGAGAGATTGTTAGGTAAGCTTTTGTCCTCTAATGGCTAAGGACAATGTACTTTGCGTGCAGAGTGAAAGCAGGGACTCCGGCAAGACTAGCTATGACAGCATAACTAAAAGGGAGAGCCAGAAGCTAACACAGATATGAGGGCACCCTGGGACATAAGGCAGCCAGCCACTCCACCGTCGACCAATATCTGCCCTCAAGCCTACTCACATATACACACCTCCATTTAAAAATTATTCTTTATTCCATCATTAAATGTGTGTTGTATGAAACGTTAGAGGAGCTCTGCCCAACTCCAGTCCTGAAAGGCCAGGATAGTTTGCCCGAAGAACAAGACCTGGTAGAGATTGAGGTGTCTTTAGCCTAGATTTAGGCACCAGACAACAAATGGGCTAATACGTTCTTTAGTTTCATCCTAGACTTGCGCGCCAGCTGAACTTCAGGTGTGCCGATTGTGTTATATTGATTCAATTCACCCACTAGATGGCAGACGACCTGCAGACAGGTAAATAAATACCTGCCACTCCCCCTTCCCCACCATCCACCCTCCGCCCTTCAACACCTCATAAGCTCAGAGCATAAATTCTGTCAAGCTGCACTGTGAAGCATTCACACTCTTTACCACACTCTTAAGACTAGCCAAAACTTGAGACCAGGCTTGTGTCAAGATGTCCAACATAGCCCATGTTCTGGCCAAGAAGAAGGACAAAGAGGAAGGAGTGGGAGGCAATGACAATGCTATTCCTTTCAACAACCAGGATTTTGAGAAGCTGCGACGTGAGTGCTTGGAGAGTGGCAAACTCTTCTGCGACCCCACGTTCCCTGCTGAATCCCGCTCTTTAGGATACAACCAGCTGGGCCGATATTCCTCCAAGACCATGGGAATGGAGTGGAAAAGGCCATCGGTAAGAATTCTGCCAGTGTGTGATGGATAATCTGTACCTTTGGGGCATTTTTCCTATGCAAATTAGTCAGTGGTGGTTTTCCTTTCTGGTGGAGAATAGAAAATGATTTGATGTATGCTCAAAGTAGACCTATTCTGATATACAAAACAATTTTGAGTACTGCTCCAGAATAACTCCAACCTTTTTTTTTTTTTTTAACCACTAAACTCATCACAAAGGTACACTGCAGTTACTTCCTCTGTTTACTTTCTCTTTAATGTGCATTGTTAAGTGGTCTGTGTTGGCCATATTAACATAATACAAATACTAGAAAACACAAAAGAACCACACTGCATATTCATCCTGTGTGGTTTGCTTAGAAATATCGGAACAAATCCATCAATTATTTATTAATAACAGGGCAATGACAAGCAAAATCAAATATGGAAGCAAACTTGCAGCTACCACTAATGTAGGGATATGCTGTTATAATTAAAATAATTAACAACCGGGTGGTGTAATGGTTGCTGTTATTACCATGAAGTTTATTCTTTTCCTATAACAGCATGTACCGAAGTGTTTTATTGCTCTTATACAACAGCAATTTGTGAACAATTACAATTTCTTATTTATTAAAAAAAAAATAATAATTTTTGTCCATTTATAGTTACATTTAATGGTGTGGAACATCCACAAAACAAGTTAGTTTCTGTTATCATGTGGTATATAACACTTTATAACTGAGAAACCACAAATCACAAACTCTTCTGTCCTAACGGCTTTACCTTAAAGAGCTGACATTGTCTTAAGTCTTTTTTCATAAATGTTAAAAAAAAAATTTTCATAAATGTTAAAAAATTTTTTTTTTCATAAATGTTAAATTTTTTTTAAATGTTTTAAAAATTTTAAAAACAACATCTCCTTACAGAAAGCTTCATCAAAGCAATATCTGTGCATTTTCTGTTGTTAAATAACAGCAAGTTTTTTAAAATTATGTAGAGCGACCACCATACAAGTCCCTGTGAATGTTGTTACTACTGAAACTATAACTTATTACTATAACGAGCGCATTAATACAAACCTGTAATTTGTCTTGCAGCTGGAACTATTGTCCGAGCTGCTGTTATAGAAAATGATAAATTATAATTATATATATAGAAACACTTTCTGACAAGAATTCAGAATTCAGTGATGATGATTAATTATTTTTTTCAATCATGCTTTCTATCCCGCTGATGTTTTTAAGGAGCTTTGCCCAAACCCTCAGTTCATTTGCGATGGAGCTACAAGGACTGACATCCGCCAGGGAGCTCTAGGTGAGCTGAGAACCTTTAAAACTGAAACTCTTCAACCTGAACTTGAGTTAATAAATAATTCAGAACTGTTTGACTGCTGGTGCCACGCCTGATTGTAATATATACTGTAATCAATCAAAAAGTCTCATGCATGATTGATCATTTTTTTACTCTGTGGGTGTCAAATGGGTGATAGGCGATCGAGCAGGGTTAAATTTCTGACTTGCTCTGCTGATCATCAGCATGAAACAAAAGTTAAGACATGGCGCAACACACTTACATGCCATATGGCTGGTAATGTGGTGTAAGCTGAGTGAGTCATTCACATTACATCAAAACAAAGGGATTTTTATCTGGGTGTTACTACCACGCAATCTGCACAAAACCATTAATCTCAAATCTTTAAAGGACTCTTTTTTTCTCAAGGGATTCACTGGGTACATAGTCATGTAAATAGGGATTTGTGCCCTGTGGATGCGGGCGGGGTTATTCTGAAAGAAACAGTATGGAATTAATTCCATATAGTACAAATACAAAGAGAAATTAAAAAGGGTACATCCTTTGTAGTGTGTATCTTTTACCTGGAAAGGTGTATGTAGTGTAATTAAAGGTACAAAAGTGGTCCTTCAGTTCCAAATATGTACCTTAAGTCATTTTTAAAAGTATGCTACATCCACATTATTAGGTATAAGATACACACAATGCTTTAGAATGGATTCAAAATACATATTTTAAATGCTGTTAGTGAATTCAGGCAATATTTTCATATATTATAAATTTTAATTGTATTTTGAAATGTGCACTGTACATGCCTAAAACACCCTGATGAAGTTGTGCAGTTGTTGAATTTTAATTCACTTAACCCTGCTATATGACCTTCGACTCCTTCAGGTGACTGTTGGCTCCTAGCGGCCATTGCCTCTTTGACTCTGGACACTGAAATTCTGGGGCGGGTTGTTCCTGCGGACCAGAGTTTCACTGAAAAGTATGCCGGCATCTTTCACTTCCAGGTGGGATTAACATACTTTGTTGTTTATTATGCCGATAGGGTTTAGTAAGGTTTTAAAAATGACCCTGTTTACCTGTACATATTCTCACTGGAAGTTTTTTTCTACCCACAATCACTCCCTACACTGTCAACACAGACATACCATCTCAGCTTACTAATAGCATCAAGGAGCTAGCTAGCAGGCTACAATTACCTAAATTGCATAAGCTAATTAGAGAGCTAGATAAAGAGCTGTAATTCTGTAGAGCTTTTTGACAATGGTTATACAAAAAATAACTTAATTTAATAAATTTAGCAAAGCAACTTTCAAGTGAGACATTATCCTATCATTGTATATTTCTGACTAAGGGCTTTGCTCAAATATCCAACAGTGCATCACTGGCAGTCTTGGGATTTGAACTCATAACCTTCCAATCACTGGCAACCATATGTCCTGAGCTACCACGGCCCCATTTTGGCACATTTGAGACTCTCTTCACCTATTTAACCTTCTTTGGCTTTAAACCAGCACAAGTCATCTAATTTGTTTGATGACAGAGAGATTGGCTTTTGATTTCTAATTAGCCATGAAAGCTAATAACCACCAGGCATGTTAATGATTAATTTCTTAGACATCATCCTAGCCACATTTGGTTATGGCCTAGTCCTAGATAAGCCTCAATTTTTTTTTTTGCCTTTGACAAGGGTGTGGAAAATTTCATGCTACACTTACTTTTACAGTTTTACTTATGACCTCTAATCTAACACTTGCTTAAACCTCTCCATCCACAGCTTTGGCATTATGGTGAGTGGGTGGATGTTGTCATTGATGACAGGCTGCCCACAAGAAACGGGGAGCTGCTGTTTGTTCACTCGGCTGAAGGGAACGAGTTCTGGAGCGCTCTGCTGGAGAAAGCCTACGCTAAGTGAGTGTGTAAATAACACTGATGCTTTTTCATGTTGTGTCAGTAGCAGTGCAAGATAACAGGCGGTGAGTCTAACATAAGCCTGAGTCATAGTCTGCAAACATTGCTTGCCAAATCCAGCCACAGCCCAAAATACACACATTGTCTACCTAGGTCCTACATCTTTTAGTTTCTGGCCAATTTCCTTCAGAAATAGTGGAGTACCATTTTGCTCATTCCCTTGCTGTGTACCAGCAGAAAAGTCACCTTATGATCGTGACTGCATGTGGGTAGCCTATAAACGTTCCCCTACTACGTCACACTACGTCACACATACTATAGGCTATGGAAATATTGCTGCATTTTCATTACATTCCTCTAATGCGGCATTGCCTCCGTAAGCAGGTATAGCTGCAAAGCCGCTACGAAGAACACGATCAGAAAGACATGAAAATAGAAGACTTGGATAATCAGTCCCGTAAAAGAGGAAGAGTGATTGTCTTTATTGTGTTGGAACACAGATTACAGGAACTGGCAGAGGGCATGTGCCAAATAGCAACACAGAGGCAACACTAACCAAGCAATGGCAGAGAAAGCAATGAAGTGCAGATCATTGGAAGTGTTAATGCAGATGAGAAAGCAAGTTTGCTGACTCAAACACCATTGCCAGAAGCCTGGTACCTGGTACATACTGCACCACCTGCCACTAGTAGTCTACCTGGCAGGTCTTTGGCGCACAGGCCTGGGAGGCACTAAATTGTTGCCGTCTTCTGTCCAAAACACAAACTACACATTTTAAGGCAGTAAGCACCCTTTAGGGGCCCTTGGCTATCATCACTGAAGTGCTGAATTCTTGAGTCTGTTCAGTGAATCAAGTTAATTGATTCTGTTAGGTTATCCAATTGATTCTGTTGAATGGTTTGCCCAAATCTGGGGAAAAAACTCAAAAGATTTAGTAATTCCTAAACAAAACATATCCAGCCAATGCACTACTCCTGCAAAGCTAGATTTCAGAAACTGCAACAGCAGATGAATGGAGTTATGCAGGATATCATGTGGCTACATTGGCACCCCAATGTAAACCCAACAATGAAAATGAGCTAGTGTCAGATCAGATCAGAGCATGACCAAGCTTCAAGGCAATAAAAAAAACATATAGGTATCTTATCTGAAAATACATAGTCGCTTACAGTTCATCGTTGACCACTGCCAAGGACAATGGTCTGTCCAGCAAGGCACAAGACCCACACCAACTGGCTATACTGATTGCCAGTGATTGCCAGTGAATGTGTACAGTCATTACTACAGAAACAGGCCATAGAGATAGTACGTGGGCCAGAACACCTGGCTGGGTTCTCTTCATGATAATTAAAAAAAAAAAATAAAATAAATGGAAAAAAAGGTCAAATCCACCTCATCACCACAGATCTGAAGGACGCATTCAATTGCTGTGGGATACAGGTGGCATGATGTACCTTTCCCTTTTGGGTAGTTTCAGCATTCAGGGGGTTCAAAAAGTATTTGCGAGTCACCTTAGAGCAACATCTGTGTGTACCTCTTTATCTGGACATTTGGCTGCTGGGTGGACAGTCCCAACAGCAGATTGAGCCAAGCCAAACAAATGTCCTGATTTTGCACGTGGTAGTGCTCAGATAAAATCACAAAAACAGTCACTTGATTCCTTCACAGACTGTTGGCATTCAGCCTAACTCGTGTCATGTAAGCCACTTTATTTACCACCATATTTACCATTTGTTTACCATCTGGCAGCCATATCACAAAGGCAGGTGTCAACAGTAGTGTGCACACAACTAAGGTGTTAGTCCATCAAAGAGGGAAGTTGAAGTTCTCCATGCAAAGAGGGAAGTTGAAATGGCAGATGCCAAGGCGGGCTGGAGGAAGGCTGGAGGTGCATGTGGTAAAAGATTGGTGGAAAAACAGGTCTCAAAATTAGCGCATTAATATCCTTTAAATGAAATCTGTGTGGCTAGTGCTGATAATCTTTCTGATGAACAATTTGAAAGATGAACACTCTTAAGAGTTGGCTACCAATCGGGGTGATTCAATCAAACCCATTGCCTCTCAGCAGTCATGTGCCATGCCATAAGAATTGGCAAAGGTTGTTCTGCTAATGAGGAACACCTACAGAAGTGTGGAAGTTGCTCTGTTTGTGAACGGACAGACAACTCCTTTTTCAATGTAATTCTTGGAGGCATAGACAAACGCTTTGGGACAGGATATGTGGGATGCATTTTCTGTCACTACCATTGCTGTGGATTACACTGAAGCTCAACCTGAAAGACTATGTAAACAATGTGTTGATAGCCACTTTCTCACCAATCAGACCATCATTCCTCCTGTTGTTAACGTTACTGACAAGTCCTCCATGCTTGCTATCCATCAGACCAGACCTGCAGTCCCTGATGAACAAGTGTCTGTGGCACAACAGACCACACACTTTGAATTTATGGGTTTCGGAATGATCCCAGCATAATGGTATTTTCATAAAGGGTCAGACATATTCTTGTTAGTGTACATGTTCCATATACACACCGGTTATATGCAGGCAATCTAAAAAACATATGGCATATACCCTTACCTTGCATCATGAACAAAGTTTTGGACCTTTTGCTGAGTCAGCTAGAAATGTTTCTTTTGGAGTCTATTCTAAAAGTGTACATGTCAGCATTGTCTCTAGCATAAACTAGTTAAACCTTTTACTAAATGATTGGAGCATCTCTAACATTCACATAAAACAATGGCCCCACAGTGGGGCATGGGTTTGGTGCTAAGCAGTTTGTGCAACTTGCCATATAAACCAGTAGAAGATATGGATATAAAGTGGCTTTCACGTAAGACAACTTTTTTGCTTAAGACAACTCTGGTGGGGACCAGAGTTCAATCACGTCACACTGTGGCCGAACACAACCTGCCAAAGACACTGATGCTAGAGTATATTAATAAACTTATATGCAACCAGAAAGGCCTCTGTCCAGTGAGGGCTCTCAAGCTACTGACCATCTGGTTGCGTGCTTTGGGGAACACCATAATTAGGGTCCACTATCTAAAGTCAGCTTATCCCACTGGGTAAAGGAAGTGATTGTACAAACATACCTGAAAGCACTTTAAGAGACACCTTCTTCCATTAATTTCAACACATACTACTATGGCTACCTCCTGGGCACTAAGAGGGTTCTCACTTATTGATATTCGTGAAGTAGCAGCATGGAGCTCACCATCTACCTTTGCCAGATTTTACAGGTTGAATGTTGCTTCATCTAAGCCCATGTCCTCTGTGTTGACTTTAAGTGATTCTCTTCCTGAATAAAGAGCAATATCAGCACTTGAGTGATTCTCATTCACAGTAATGTGTGGTATTGGCACTATTTCCAAGTGTTGTCCATCAGGATGTGTTACAAACCCACTTGATGATTTGCGTCCTCTATTTCTGAAGGAAACCACTGGTGTTCCAGAACAAAAACAAGTAGAATGGAAGGTTACATATTTGAAGGTCATATCACGTGGGATATTGTCACTTGGGATCACTTGGGATGATTTATTTACTATGTTTCTGTCTTCTACATTTCAAGTAGTCTCTTCTGGATTTCAAAACTCTGGACCATTGCAAAGGCTGGCTCAAAAATGATCACTCACCTCAAATGGACACCTTCTGATTTTCTTCTCTGATGTTTGCTCTCGCAACTGATTTTATATTTTCTTTTAAAGCAATACAATAGGTATGCGAAGAGAAGACTTTACATGACATCAAGCTGAATGAGTAATTGCTATTTTAGGATCTGCACAAACAAACTGCATGTTTATCCAGCTTATTCAGGGGTTCAGAGTCACTATGACCAGTCTGTTCTGTTCCAAGTCCATGTCCAAGTTCTGTTTTTCTTTCAAGGGTGAACAGTTCTTATGAAGCTCTTTCTGGAGGCTGCACCACTGAGGGCTTTGAGGATTTTACCGGTGGAATTTCGGAGACCTATGAACTACAAAAAGCCCCCCCTACTCTGTTCAACATCATCAGGAAAGCACTGGATCGTGGATCTTTGCTCGGCTGCTCCATAGATGTGAGCATAGAAACTATCTGTTTTATATTTGCGTCATTATTTTCACAAATAACAAAACATATGATTGGATATGACCATTCATGGCAAAGGTACCATCACAGACTTTTAAGGGCTACAGGCATTTCACCACACACCTAAGGGCTTTATCTGCTCTAATAAAGCTTATTCCCCATTAGATAGTTTCTTTGATTGTCTACTATTAGACATTCAATGAGTTACCAATTTGACCACACACTTGAATGCTCCAAATCAGCCAAATGGTTTTCGTGAAAAAGGTTGACTTCTAATTTACTCCCTTGTATTAGCTAGTTAATCATACTATTTGTTTACTAGTTGCACCAAGCAGGTTGTGCAGTTCTTATTACTTCAACAAGCAAGCCCTTAAGCTCTTCAAGCCGAGCTTTTTCAAACAGTATGTCAAAATAGGTCAAGCCTCATTCATCATTCTGCAGGTGAGCAATCAGTCTAATTTGTTTAGTAATGCAAAACCCATTGTGTAATATTCATTAGTGCAACTGATTGCAAATTTTTCTTAGTAACTGTTTTCAAGTAGCAGTTTACCATGTAATTGAAACATATGGAGCAAAGCGTAAAGCAAACCATATCTTCACATATATTTCACTTTAATACATACCTGTATAAGGTGTGCTTACCCTGGAATTTGAAATAACATTCAAGAATAATAAATAATTATTTATTTTTAAATTACTAGTTGTAATCTTGATATGAATAAAGTGTGACAGAAATGGATATGTAAATGAATATGTCATTATTCTTCTCATGAATAGATCACTAGTGCATATGATTCGGAAGCAGTGACCAGACAGAAGCTGGTGAAGGGACATGCTTACTCTGTCACAGGAGCAGAAGTGGTGAGGCCTCTCTCTCTCTCTCTCTCTCTCGTATCCTGGTCAGTGGCATATACGTAAAGTCAAACAGTCATTTTTAAATATTTGTAAACATTTAGAAACTGTCACAGCCGGTTAAAGACTTGCACCACTCTGTGCATTTACTATCTTTCCCACTGTGCAAATATTTAAAGATGAACTTGTCTTCGTTCATCTCAGAGAGTTCCAGAGGAATATGAAATGCCACTTCATGTCACTTGGTGCAACTCTCAATAGTGTACAATGTTTGCGCTAGATGTTGCTGCACTTCTAGTTCATTGTTTAAAAATAACAGGATGTGCTGGATCAAGTGCTATTTTATCATTTCTGAACAATGAGGATTTAAGCCATATTGTTAAATTATGACAAGTTTGCAGTGATTAATGTGAAAATTACAACTAGGGTGATTTTTAATGCAACAATATATTGGCAGTGTACTAAACTCCTATTAGAGGTTTATTTCAGTGCAACCTCAGAGGTGTGAACTACACTCAGGTGATTTTAATAATCTGAACGGGCCACCCAGAAAATCAACTTAAGCATGCGTGTAACCCAACTCTGAATACAGAGAACTTTCCCAGTGTAAATATTGACATAGCTTTTGAATTTTAGTCACTGACTCTGAATACAGCCCTTGTGTGATGCTTCTAGGTTCATGTGTATGGCACCCCGGTTCAACTGGTGCGGCTGAGAAATCCATGGGGTCAAGTGGAATGGACCGGAGCTTGGAGTGATGAGTATGTTTCATTACACCAACTGGATCATCGATTTATCATCCATGCCATAACTTAGTGTGAAAACTGATAAAGATCTCTTGGTGTTATCGTCCTCAGCTCTAGAGAGTGGGACCGAGTGCTGCCAGAGGAGAAGGCCAAACTTGATCACTCGGCAGATGATGGAGAGTTCTGGTATGGATTTATCTTTGTCTTCCTTCCTTCCTTCCTTCCTTCCTGTCTGTCATATTCTTCTTACTTTGTCTCTCACTTCACAGATTTTCATTAAAAAATTTTCTAAAAGAGTTTCTATGAAGTGTTTGTATTTTGACATTAATATTAATATTTTGGGCACAAATGTATGATTTTACATAATAATAAAGACCAAACCCTAAAAGTGTCAGGATTCAATCCAAAAGTCTGGTTTACATCTTCTGTTGATCAACTTTGCATGCTTTCTGCATGTTATTTCAAATGTATGGTGTCAGCATTTGCTTATAAGCAAATTCAACATTTGTAATAAAGACATACTCACACATACTCCTATGCGCTTCTTTCAGGATGGCTTATTCAGATTTTGTGCAGCAGTACTCCAAGCTGGAGATATGTAACTTGACTCCTGATACGCTGACGAGTGAAGGGGTCGCCCGCTGGAGCTATCATCAATTTGAGGGCACTTGGAAGGTTGGCTCTACTGCTGGTGGCTGCAGAAACAACCCAGGTTCTTAGTCTTATTCTTACTATATATAGCTTGAGCTAGGAGAATGGAGAAGGTTTAACATAACACAGGACATTTTTCTTAAAATTGTTGACATCATTTATAGGCAACTTGTTTTTGAGTTACCCAGCTTTGTATAAAACCCAGTTAATTCAAGTGACCAGTGAAATAGGTTATTAACAAAGAAATGTCAATAAATATTGTAACTTTGACAATGGTGGATTATGACAATGGTGGACCTCCTGGTTATAATTCATGAATCCCACTTTGTTTTGAGAATTGCCTAGTCCCTGTAACACGTGGGAATGGGAGGGGGAGTAAGGGTCCATGTGCAAAGAGGTTTATTAGGCAGACACAGTCAAAGCACAATCCAAAACCCAAACATGTTAAGGCAGTCAGAAGGTCAAAACAGGATCAGAAACAGTAAACAAAGCCAAATGGTAATCCAGAAACTAATCTAAGATAAATGCAGCAAGGCATAACAAAGGCTCTAAACTTACACCAACACTAGGTATGGCAAGACTTCGCAATGACTAAGAGTACATGAGCTAGTTACATACTATTAAACCGGGAAGTAACTGGAAAGTGGTTGCAATACCATTCAGGTGATTGCAGCCTCTAGTGGTAGTGAGGGGAAGTGTCCTGAGCTCTTGTTACCATCCCCATGAGCTCAACTGGCATCTGGCTTCTAATAGTTTTTAACCCCAGCGCACACGTAGCATAGCCAGAATGCCATACATTAAAATGCCATACAGCCCCGAAATCAGCCAAGACTAGGAATGGATGTTTGTATCCCCTTTCATTCTTCTGAAACTAACCTGACCACCAGCAATTTTCTGCTAGCCAGTGGTACAGTTCTAGAAGGAAGATGAACTACGAAGAAAGCATAATGGTAAAGCTTATCAGACTGCACAGATGCATCCTGATGTGAATCAAAGTTACTGTTACCACCCTGAAGTTGATTATTTTCTAATAAAAGGCATCCCCCAAAGTGTTTTATTCTTCTTATGTAAGAGCAATTTGCCAATGCATTTGACTTTTGCATGGTCAGACACACTATTCTAAATGTCTGAAATTGTGTTCTATCTAGCAACCTTTTGCTCAAACCCCCAGTACGTGATAAAGCTGGATGAGACGGACGATGACCCCCACGATGGAATAGACGGCTGCTCCTTTTTGGTTGGCCTGATGCAGAAAGACATGCGCCAAGAGAGGCAGTTTGGCCGAGACCTCAACACCATCGGCTTTGCTATCTACAAGGTAATGACCTAGCACACAGTCCATGGTGTTACCAAAGCATGATGGTGTTTCTGGGGTTTTAAGACAAGGTTACTGCAGTGTAACCTAAGGTGATAGCACAATACTGAGCACTGGTAACACTAAAAAATGTTGCAATGTTACTGTTTTTAATCTTCGGTTTTAAATCTCCAGTTGGCAGAAAGGACAGTTTTCATTTTAGTGCTCTAAGAAATAAAAGACTATTTATATATATTCTCTTGTGTGGGTTTGTGTTTCAGGTTCCTGATGAGGTGTGTATGGCGTAATGCATTTTTTCTCATCCAGTCAACATCAGGTGTTAGGTGTTAAAAGACAACAGTTAGCACCATGGGTTACCATCCATAATGTATTTGTGAATGTTAATTATCACATGAATACAATTTTGCAATATGAACAGTTAAAATCCTAATTGATTTCTTGTTCTGCTAATGTGATAACCAAATGGGAAAACTTGGTTTATGGCTGTTGTGTATGTATTTGTCCTGCAGTATAAAGGTCAAAATAACATTCACCTCGGCCCAGACGTCTTGCTGCGTCAGAGAGCCGTGGCCATGAGTAACACCTTCATAAACATGCGTGAGGTGTGCTGCCGTTTCAAACTGCCACCCGGTGAATACGTCATTATTCCCTCTACGTTCGAGCCACACCGCAAGGGCACGTTTATACTCCGTGTTTTTGCCGAGAAACACGCCACTGCCGGGTATGATTGCTGTACACGTAGATTTAAGTGAAAACACTTCAGGGTATAATATCTGTCCTAAATCATAGCTACAAAGGGCTGTAATCAGATTTGGCGACTTAAGTCCAAAAGTTGGTTAATATTTACATGGGGAAAGTTCCTTGAAATCAGAGTCGGGTTACGCAGCAGATTTTCTGTACTCCCTGTTCATATTATACAAATATGAATATGTGTGTAGTTCATGCCTTTGAGGGTGCCAAATATATCTTGAATACAAGCGTCTGTGATGGAGTTTTTCACTTTAAACGCACAAGGACTTGATCTGAACCCCAGATAGAAAATGCGGACTGAAGAAGAGTTTTGAAATATGTGACGTCTAAGGTCTAATTTTTTGCGTTAAATCCTGAAGTCAACTCTGAATTTGGCCCTTATGGAGTAGTTGGTAGTTGGTTCATTTAAGGGAAGGAGGATTTATTATTATTAAGGATTATTATGAGAACTCAACTATTTAGAACAGATGTGTGTAATACAAAAATCTATGTTAAAACAGATTTCTATTTTAACTGAATAATGTTGATAATAATGATATCCAATGTTGTTCCTATTGTGGAAGCTTAATAAGTTTAATTTCCTATTACATTGACTAACCCCGACTAATCCTGACTAATCCCATCCTGCTCTTCTAGCCCAATGGAGACGGACATCAACGCCAATATTAAAGAGGTAAATAAGCTAAAATATTCTGAATAGCATCTGAATTGTTTTTTTTTTTTATTTGATAAGAACTGCTCTAACCACATTCTGTCTGATAGGATAAGATCTCCGACAAAGATGTGGACCCACATTTCCAACACCTCTTTAAGCAGATTGCTGGAAATGTATGTCAACATGTCAAATTATTATGTAGCTCCATTAATCTACTTCCTGGAACCGCTCTAATCATGTCGTCTCTTCTGCAGGATTCTGAAATTTCAGCATTAGAGCTGCAGAAGATTCTGGACAGAATTGTGTCTCAGCGTAAGAGCTCATTCGTTCTCATGCATCTTCCCTCTTATTCCTTGTTTTTCCATATTGTAGTTTGTGCTCCTATTTTTTTTTGGTTTGTTTCACGTAGGGACTGACCTGAAGACGGATGGCTTCAGCATGGAGACCTGCCGCCATATTGTCAGCCTATTGGATGTATCCTTTTATTCTAGAGACCCCTTCCTTCAGAAGAGTCAATCAATTATTCAGACATATTATACTTGAGGATAGGTAGTTTGACTGCAACACTGTTAATTTGCCAGACAACATTTACTTTTAACATCAAGTTTTAGCCTTGACAGGACTCAGAGAGATGGCAGCGGGAAACTCGGGCTGTTGGAGTTTCACACACTCTGGTTGAAGCTACAGAAATATATGGTACATGACACATGCGTACACACCCATGCTTATCTTACTATTAGATTATATGTACGTTATAAGTAAGGAATTTAAAAAATTGACTATTCCACCTTTAAATAAAAGCTGCAGTTTTGTAAAAAACAAAACAAAAACAAAAAAAACAAAGCAATTTTCCTCATGACCAGCTAAATGTCCCCACTCACAATATGAGGTAGATCAAATTTCTCATTACTTTAACAGGAGATCTTCAAGAACCATGACACGGACAACTCGGGCACCATGAGCTCCCATGAGTTGAGAGAAGCGCTCAGCGAAGCGGGTAATGATTGTTATTCTAGGATCTTGAACATACTTTTAGCTTTTTTTCATACACTAACATGTATCATACACTAACCCTAACACTGAGCAAGTGAAAGACTTACTGTACCTGGCCATTGTGCTCATTAACTTGAACTGAACTGATGCCCGAAATCAATTTTATCATGAGAACTAAAACTAATTAACTCGAACTGATTCTCCTAGGCTTCCAGCTGAACACGGCCATCCTGGAGGTGATAGTCATGCGCTATGCTGATCAGCAAAGCGCCATCGACTTCGATGCCTTCGTAGGCTGCGTAATCCGTATGGAGTTGCTTTTCCGTGAGTGGATCAAACCTACATTAGGATTACCGAACAATTTTGAGTTAAACTTTTTGGTTGTCAACCCACATTATAATAACAACAGCAACACAAATCTCAAGTTGCTTTAAGATTAAAGAAAGTATTTATGGTAAGGTCCACTAATAAAACATCTACAGTCATCACAGTCATTCAGCTAACTGTGCAATGCTGCATTGTGAAACATCCTTATGGTGTTTGAAACATCATGATTTTTTTTTTCCCTGTTGTGTTCAGATATGTTTAAGAAGTTTGACAAGAACAATACTGGGAAGATTGAGCTGGATATTATGCAGGTAAACATCTTTATTTATGGTTATGTGTAACGTTATAAATGATTCCACTGTATTAGGGGTGTAAGGCAATGCCAGTGTCTGTATCTGTACTCAGATTTTAACCTGAAGTGGGTGTGGCCTAAAGCAGAATTTGTTCAATTCAATATGAAACCTAACACTACACTGACAGTTCCTCAACCTTTTGTTTGCGTCTGACCGAGATATATTATAAAGCCTTTTATTGGGTTCTATTTCCCAAAATATAGTCAAACTGGTTGCCTAATTGAAACCACTGTGACCCAGGCAGTTACTAAGGATGCTGTTAAACCTCCCATTCGTGCAACGTTTTTTTTCCCCCCTTGCATCCTATGTGATCCAGATCCAATGCACACCTGTAGTCTTAAGCTTTCGCAAGCTTCCATAAAAATAAAATCCTATTTGTATCTCTATTTATTCCAAATAATGTATGTGTATCCAGTTACATACTTACATAGTATACCAAATTATATCATGGATTATTTTTCTATATTTATAAGCAACAACTTACACAGGGGCTTGCATTTAATTGGTATCTAATCGAATCTGGGGATGCACCATGTAAACAGATTTTGTAAATAAATAAATAAATAAAATGCCTAATCATTTCCTATGCCTAAACATCTCCTCATGAGATGTTTATTTAGAATTTTTGGAAGGAGTCTCCAGTGTCTGCTCTTTGTAACAGTCAGAGATAAAACTATAGCTTTAGCTTTAGAACAATGTGTTCTTGAATAACTAAAACATTGTAGGCATTGACAAATATATGAGGTATAAGAAGAATAAAACACGTCAGAATGTGCTGTTCTAGGAAAATAATTGAGTTCGTGATGGTAACAGCACAGCTGTCCTGTTTTATACCTTACATAATGTTTAATATTTTAATTTAATGTGTGTTTGTGTTTCAGTGGCTATGCTTGGCCCTAAGCTGAATTCCCACAGACCTGCGTCCTGCGGTGTACTGCGGAGCCGATAGCACCAATTTGTTCCACGATGATTGTGTTCTTAACCAAAACGGTGAAAATTGGACTTTGAGTTTACATATTTCGTTATCGATCCAGTTGTATGATGTGCACTGGTATTTGTTTAGACAAATGAAAATATGAAATGCAATAATAAATGCTAACTGACCCTGTATCCCAGTATGAGGCTGATCTTTTGGTGCTTTCCAATGGTTAATACACTATTTGTCTTTCAAAAGCACAAATTCTGGAAACAGCTTAAAAAGCTTCTCTAGATTTTTTTTTTTTTAATGCATGGCTCAGTGGTAGCTTAGTGGTGTACTAACTGTACTCTTGTATAACAATAATAATGTAACACTAATCATTCCCTGATTAAACCTGGAACCTTGTCTAAAGCCTCTCAATCACATCTTGCTTTATTAATGGGGTAATTCTTTTCTGTTACTTGATAGTGAAGATGTATGATAACACGATAAGCATGTGTTCAACTGGTACATAATGTGTTATTAAAGATTAGGCGTTTCAGGGAGAATTTAAGATAAGGTTGAGAATAAAATTGTGTAGTCACACTCTAAGGTAGGGCAATATGACAATGCGCTATTGCCATTGCAAAATGTTACATAATATATATATATTTACCAACTTAAAAATAAAAATAATACATCATTATATATATATATATATATATATATATATATATATATATATATATATATATATATATATATATATATATATATATATATATATGATGTATATAACAAGTGCCAAATATGAATTTTACATTTGGACAGAGATAAAAAGAAAAAAAAAAAAGAAAAAATGTAGATAGGTTTTATTGAAGTCGCAGAGGTTTATTTCTGATCATTCACATTTCTGAACAAGTCTTAGCCAATCCAGTTCATCTAAACCTGTTCGATTCCACAGGCTTCCACAATGATCTCCTACTCTATGTGTCCATTTTCTGAGAAAGTGTTGTCAGCACTTCAGACCCGAGTTCAGTATGTTTGGTCATGTGTATAAACCCGGGTGAAGTCCCATAAACAGATCTCTGGTTTGAATGAAAACAGTGATCTAGGGTTTACTTTCTGTGGCTCGCACCATGTGTCAAAGGGATCCACTCCTGGGACTGACGTCTTACTTATAATGGCATGGAAAAGCATGTTGCAGTCAACAGATAAAACAAAGCACTATTAACTAACAAAGCGGCTATTAACTAACCTAAATAAATTAAACACACTTCATAAGAACAATGACTGTGATGGACCGGCATCCCATCCAGGATATGTATTCCCACCTCACGCACAGTGTTCCCATGGTAATAATTCCATCTTGCCTGCCTGCTTCTCTGGTGTCATTTATAAATGAAAAATCCAATAGAAAGTTGATTCTCTTGGTGACTTAAACATTCCCTTTGCTTCAAACAGTGTATATCAGCTTCCTAATTAGCTAGCAGTAAAAAGTACTACTTTTTACTACTAGCTAATTAGCTAGTTGGCTTTGAAAATTAATTTCAAAGGGTTCAATGCTTTGTAAAAAGTATCCAAGTGTTGCTGAGTTAAATTGGTGACTTACTTTCTCAGTTTATGTCAATATTTACTCGAGGAAACCTCCCGATATTCAGACTCAGCTTACGCAGGTGCTTAATTTGAATTTATGATCAGTTTACACCCACACTGATTGGCTGCAAGCCTATAAAATAGCAGTTGATAACTCACAACCAATTTTTTTTTGCCTAATATATTATCTTAAGCAGAGGTCTCTGGAGGACCAGTGGGTAGGCCACGGCATCCTCACCCCTGGGGCCCAGGTTCAATCCCCTTCACACAACAGTACACTCCCAGGGCCAGTCCCAAGCCCGGATAAAACTGGGGAAGGTTGCATCAGGAATGGCATCTGGGGTAAAAAACCGTGCCAAATCAAATATGGGGACCAATGATCCTCTGTGGCAACCCCTAATTTTGTGCAACATAGTAGTAAATTGTGCACACGACTTAATGTGAAAACAAGATACAAAACCAAGGTCATGGGAGTGTGATGAACGATTTTTCATGCTTTTGTAGTGCTATGTTGAATATTTAGAATAAGTCATGATTTGTGTCATTTTTTGTGTATTTACACTCCAACACAAGGTGAAATAATGTGGTTACAATGGATTGTCAGCGCGGCACAAAACAGTTACAGCTGATGTCTCAACAATGATGTGTGCAATTGCAATAAGCTCCTTACTTATGTTGCCTCCACTTCTTGGCTCCAGCTCCGAGGGCTCATCTAGCACGTCTATTCAAGCTGGCAGAGGAAGTAAAACATCCCTTAAAGAAGCAACAGGGATTTTCTTGAAAAAACAGCACTGGAATCTCCAGGATCAGGGTTTGGCTGCTGCTATCCAGAGTGCAATGTAAACAAAACACCTTTGTCAAGCTTATTAAGAAAGCACACACCCTTGTACACACACACACACACACAGAGCCCTCTCTGGGACTGTTATTAAGGTGTGTTAGAGGAAGGCTGTCTATAATCCTGCATGGTTATCTATATTTATATGTGTGTGTGTGTGTATGTGTGTGTATATGTATATATATAATGAAGGGCCAAACAGGAAATAATTAATAATTATATGAAATCTGAATATATATTTAAAAATCCTGAATATAAAAGTAAATTGGAATATATAGATGTAAATAAGAATATATAGTTATACCTCTGAATATATAAATGCAAATCTGAATATATAGTTATAATTCTGAATATCTAAATGTAAATCATGAATGTATAAATGCAAATCTGAATATATATCTTTATGATCAGGCATGTCAATAGACAGATGTTCTTACTGAATTTTTTTATGAAAACAGTAGCCCTATACATCCTGCATACATTTATCAATGCAAATCTTGTACTTTAACATCACTTTTCTAAACCAAAGGGAGAATGTTCCTCTACTTTACAAAACACTGACCGTAGTGCCTCACAGTTCATTAACAGTGTTAATACTATGTAGCTTTTCTGCAGAATTCAGCATGACTGAGAGGGAAATTGTCAACAATCTGTAGACGAATAATGATTTTATTGAGACAAAAATAAAAACTGATTACACCAAGCATGTTTACTGGTTTAGTCAAATATGGAAAAATTAAGAGCTTGTCTAGCAATATCCCTGATAAAATGTATGAATATATAATCAGGGTCTATAACTATACATTCATACATTTCCTGTTTGGCCCTTCATATATGTATATGTATATATATATATATATATATATATATATACACATATATATATATACACGCTGAGACTACACTGCAAAAAGGACATCTTAGCAAGTGAAAATATCTTGAATATAGTCAAATTTATCTGGTATTTCCTATTACAAGATTACAACAAAACAAATATAAGATTACTAAAACCTAGTTCTAGACATTTTTACTAATTTCAAGTCTGAAATAGTCTTGTTCTATTGGCAGATAATTTTGCTAATTTTAAGCATTTATTTCTAGAAAGAAGCAAAATTATGTGCCAATAGAACAAGAAAATGTAAAGCTTGAAATGAGTAAAGAATATCTAGAAATAGTTTTAATAAACTTATATTTGGAAATTGTAATCTTGTAATAGAAAATATAAGATAAATCTGACTATATTCACAATCTTTTCACTCACTTTTGCAGCGGAATTATGAACTTGAGGGATGTAGCTGAGGTTGAGGAACTGTCACACTTTCAGTGTTTTCAGTGTTTCTGTGGTCATAGTGGTAGGGTTCATAAAAAAACAAAACCAACCAAACAAAAAACCCTTTCCAGGTGCACTTCAGGTTTAAACCAGAATACAGATACAGATATTTAGAGCACTAAACAGATACAGATAGTGGTATTTTGTTACATCCTTAATATATTCATAGACACTCACAATCAGATAAACATTGTAGTCTGAATCTCAGATGGATTTTGAGTTGTTCTCCATTCCTGGCTTTATAAGGTAGAAATTGTACTACTACTTGTATTACTGGTGTATCCTGCTGTATGATTTCATGATTATGATTATTTTTCATGATTATGATTGAGATGAACTCAATCCTGTATCATTCTCTTTAACTCGATGGCCAGTGGCACCATCTTATGGCCTGTATATGCAACTAGCTTGCAGTTGGAGGATGCTGAATGTTTTCTCACATTAAAACTCACATTCCTCCTGTTTAATTCTATTTAATCACTTTTCAACACACTTTCTGTCTAACAATGCCATAAGATATTTGTTGTACTGTACGTCGCGCCTACAAACATATTGCTCTACCATGTTTTTTTTCCTTTTTGCGTGCAATTTCTTCTGATACCAAATGATGTGCAGTATAATCATATGAGATTACACTGATATTGTAATTTAAATAGTTATTAATATCATATTTTGATTTGACCAAACGCAATTTTCAACTGTGGTGTCATGAAATGGCATGCAAATGACACAAGGTCTGTAATTTGTGTTGAAACCAGCACTGTGACTAACTATGGATAGATAATGGCTAAAAATGCAACAAAACATTAATAAACTTTATTTATACTGCGTATACTGAGTATTACAAAACTGATAAAAATGCAACAAATTAAAGATTGAAATACAAAATAGATAAATAGAAATCTTTTTTTTTTTTTAATTACCTATTGCTCCTTGAGCATCACTGCAGGAGTTGTTTATTGACTTTCCCGTGAAGCAGTGAAGTGAAGAAACGTAGGGAGGACGCCGTATACCAAAAGCCATTGACTGGGTAAAGAGGGGACTAGATATAGAAGCAAACAAGATGCCAAGGGCAACTCACAACATGAAGCTACCACCACCATGCTTCACTGTGGGGATGTGTCCTCAGGGGATGAAATACTTATCCAAATACATCCTTCCTGTGCTATGCATGGTGCTGAATGTAAAGTCACTAACCAAACTGAACTGTTAGTTATCATTCTCCAGTTATGGGGTATTTCTCCTCTTGCTGAGTCAGATAGACACCTCCTGAAAACAAAAACACATTATCACATTATACACTATAACAAACATCCATTTGCACAAACAACTTATGCTTACAGCCTACACGCTTATTCTCAGGTTTTGAGAATATGTGTCATTTCTGTAAAATGCACAGCACAGACTTACCCTCAGTGTGTTATAATCAGAGGACATCGTTGCAGGATTCAGGGTTGTGTAAGTGTCAATGGTAGAGCCTTGAACATTCTAGGAAAGAAATAAGAGTTTGTTTATAGAAATAAAACAAATAACTAATGTAAATGTAAGTGTATGCTTTTTTTTGCTTCCTCGTAAAAACAGAACTTGTGTCAAAAGTGAAAACATTTTATTCATTCATCTTCAATAAGATCGATAGCCTATTCCAGGAATCATAGCCTATGGATGATCAAATACTAACATAGTCAGGAGGCATTTACACGCACACAGACACACACACACACACAGACTTACCCTTAGTGTATCATAATCAGAGGACATGGTTGCAGGGTTCAGGGTTGTGTATGTGCCACTGACAGAGCCTTGATCATTCTAGGGGAGAAATGAAAGTTTAGAGAAATAAACACTCTCTGCATGATCACACACACACACACACAGACTTACCCTTAGTGTGTTATAATCAGAGGACATGGTTGCAGGGTTCAGGGTTGTGTAAGTGCCACTGGCAGACCCTTGATCATTCTAGGGGAGAAATGAGAGTTTAGAGAACTACACACACACACACACACACACACACACACACACACACAGAGGCAGAAAGACATAATTACTTGCAGAGTGTCATAATCCGGGAACATAGACATGGAGTTTGTTGCTGTGTATGTATCATCTTCAGCCATAGCAAAACTCTGAGAGAAATGAAGAGAAAACGTCTTTACTATTTATTGCACAGCTTAAATGTAGAGCTTGATGAAGATAAAGACATAAAGTGAAACATTCTCTCAGTACCTGAATGTCTGTGTCTCTCTCTGTTCCTCTCTTCCTCCTATTCACACGAAGAACATAAAAACATGGCTGTTCAATCTGTTCCTGCTTCATTTTGCTAATCCTTAACACTGGATTAAGTTTATGGTACAGATTCATTGTAATGATGAAAGAATTCAGTCACTCACTTAATGCACAGAACGGCAGTAAGAAGAGAGAGAAGCAGAGCAGGAATGAGTGCAGCAGCTCCCCATACAGCATGCAGCTTCGACACCTCAGTTGAGCTCTCCTCATCACCTGAGATAAAGAAAAGCTTTCAGCACATGTACAGATGCAAATACTGCTAGTGTGTGCAATAAATTATGTTTATAAAAGCAGAAATTAAACAAATCCTAGTAAACCTAGTAACTACTCACAAGGTAAAGGACTTTAGATCTGTTTAGCCTTCATACAGCACTTTAGTAAACACTACCAGTAAAGTTTAACTCCCTGAATTAAGGATTAAAACGTTTGATTATTATAAAATAATCAACAACGCAGCTGATTATTTTCCTACAACAGCACATGCTAAAGTGTTTTATTCCACTTATACCACAGTAATTTTCCAACAATTACTTTTTTTCAAATTAATTGAAGAAAAGCACATCATACTTTTTATGCTGTGGAACATCTCCGGAAGTTAGTTCCTGTTATCACTAGGTTATAGCAGCTATAAACATTTGTTTCCTCAACCGCAAACGTCTCTGGTAGAAAACTTGTGTTACAAGTCCTGACACTGGAGACTCCTTCCATAAATGTTAAATTAACAGATTGTAGAAAATTGTACCAAATCAGCAATTACATTGTTTACGTGTTTTTGAAAAACCATTTACGTGGAGCGCCCTCCATACAAGTCCCTGTGACTGAGTTGTTGACTGAGGAAAAAAACAAAGAATATGCCCCCTCAATTCAGGATCCTCGGGAACTCGGGGTGATCTTCTCAAATTTGAGTTCCTCTGAGTTCCGTAAATGGCAACAAATCAACATGGCTGTGTCCAGCATCAGCAGTACACAAAGTAGCACTTCCAACCTTTAAATGAGTTATGCTGTATAAAAGTATTTGATCAGTCAGCATAACTTATACAACATATCTGTCCCCCACTGTTGTACTAAGACAAAGGGTGATTGAGCCTTTTCTGTGGTTGGTCCCAAACTCTGGAACAGTCTCCCCTTTCATGTGAGGTCTGCCCCGGCTTTAGCCATTTTTAAATCTTCTCTTAAAACTTATTTTTATTCTTTGTCATATGATGTTATTTAATGTGATGCAATATGATGTTATGTAGAGCACTTTGGATCAACTACTCTTTAAATGTGTTTTATAAATAAAATTTGACTTGACGTGAACATACAGATATGCCAATCAGCCATAACAATAAAACCACTGACAGGTGAAGTGTGTAGCATTGATTAGCTCATTACAGTGGCACCAGCGAAGGGGTGGGATATATTACGCAGCATGTGAACAGTCAGTTCTCGAAGTTGATGTGTTGGAAGCAGGAAAAATGGGCAAGCATAAGGATCTGAGCAACTTCGACCAAGGCCCAATTGTGATATCTAGATGACTGGGTCAGAGCATCTCCAAAATGGCAAGGTCTTGTGGGGTGTTCCCAGTATACTTACCAAAACGTGTTCCAAGGAAGAACAACTGGTGAACTGGCGACAGAGTCATGGGCGCTCAAGGCTCATTGATGCCCATGAGGAGCAAAGGCTAGCCTGTCTGGTCCAATCCCACAGAAGAGCTACTGTAGCACATATTGCTGAAAAAGTTAATGCTGGCTATGAATCACAGAACACACAATGCATCGCAGCTTGCTGCGTATGGGGCTGAGTAGCCGCAGACCGGAAAGAGCGACCATGCTGCCCCCTGTCCACTGCCGAAAGCGCCTACAAATGGGTATGTAAGCATCAGAACTGGACCATGGAGCAGTGGAAGAAGGTGGCCTGGTCTGATGAATCACATTTTCTTTTACATCATGTGGACGACCGGGTGAGCATGCATCACTTACCTGGGGAAGAGATGGCACCAGGGGGCAAGCCAGTGGAGGCAGTATGATGCTCTGGGCAATGCTCTACTGGGAAACCTTGGGTCCTGGCATTCATGTGGATGTTACTTTGACCACCTACCTAAACATTGTTAAGGACCAAGTATATCCCTTCATGACAAAAGTATTCCCTAATGGCAGTGGCCTCTTTCAGCAGGATAATGCACCCTGCCAGACTGCAAAAATTGTTCAGGAATAGTTTGAGGAACATGAAAAAAGAGTTCAAGGTGTTGACTTGGCCTCCAAATTCCCCCGATCTCAAGCCGATCGAACATCTATGGAATGTGCTGGACAAACAAGTCCGATCCATTGAGGCCCCACCTCGCAACTTACAGGTCTGAAAGGATCTGCTGCTAACATCTTGGTGCCAGATAACACAACACACCTTCAGAGGTCTTGTGGAGTCAATGCATCAACGGGTCAGAGCTGTTTTGGTGGCACAAGGGGAACCTACACAATGTTAGGCAGGTGGTTTTAATGTTATGGCTGATCTGTGTATATTCGCTCATTAAATCTTTAGCATTGACTATATAGTTCGCTGTTCACTCATCACAGTTATCTGGCTAGCTCATTGCTAACAAAAGACAAACATGTAGGCGGCCATATTTTTTTCTCCCACTTTGTATTTCTAATGCATCGAGGTTGAAAATGATGTCATTCCAAGTTCCGAATTCCCATTAGCTGCTATTTGGCAGTTCTGTGACTGAACGTGAGCTACTACAATCCTATACATTAGTATAATGTAACCCTATATATTATTATAATCAGTTTTGTGGCTCACGTGTCACAGTTTGTACAGAAGAGTGGCGATCGTCATGTCCTCTCACGGCACAGGAGTAGTCGCCTGCGTCTTCACTGGAGATCAGGTAGAGCTTGTTGTGTCTGGTGAGATTGCTAGTAACAGGCTGTCCGTTCTTGTACCACATGTAAGTGGGGTTGTTAGACAGAGTGCAGGAGGTGATGCAGCTCAGCGTTACTGTAGTCTGTCCTTCTGATACCACTGCAGAGTGACTCACTCTTACCTGCAGATCTGAATATGCAAAAAATAAAGGAAAGGGATTTAACAGATTTACATCAAAACAGAGAGACCAGAACTAGAGACAGTTCAGTGTAGGACATTACCTGTAACACTCAGAACCACTCCAGGTCTACCAGGGAATCTTTTACCATCATTACTAAGAAAACTAAGGCAATATTCTCCAGAGTCTTTCTTTGTCAGGTTTTTCATTTTCAAAGTGCCGTTCCTGTCTTCATCCATATATTTAACTAGATTATCAATCTGTTTTTCCTGCTTCAGGGCCTGTAAGCGTTCAATGGACTGAACATAATACCAGAATACTTCACTGACACTCTGATCACTGGGATATGAGTAATTTCCAGCAAGTTCCACTGAAGACCCTGCCAAAGCACAGACTCTTTTCTCTGGGTAGGTCACACTCCAACAGTTCCTGCCAACACCTGAAATGGAAACGGGTGATTGGAAGACAGACTTCTTCAGAAAAAGTGCTAAACTTTTACTGCCTATCTATCTATCTATCTATCTATCTATTCATTTTTTATTTATTTACCTTACTCACATATTCGCAATAAAAAAACAGCCTAGCGACTTTTTGAGAGTTGAAAGAGCAGGTTCTCGCAACTCACCGAAGTCCGATATAAAGCCTGAATGTGTAGTGTTTGCGAGAGCTAATGTTCCCAATGATTAATCACCTATCACCATTGTTCCACCTGTGCACTTTTGTCCTTTTTAACAATAAATTAATAAAAGTAGTATTAAAATAAAAACACTGAAAAAACATTAAAAGCTTGTTATTCCATCTGTAACCGTTTCATTTGTGTCTATTTCTTGACTCCTCTTCAACACTGCTTCTGTTTTCTTCATAGAAATGATAGAATTTTGTAAATACATAGTTAGTTTATGACCAAACACCACTTTTGTCTTTAAGAAATAAGTTATAATCCATTATATACAGTATATATTATTTGGGTCCCTGGAGGACTAGTGGTTAGGCCACAGCGGTTCGATTCCTGGCCAGGGAACCAACCCCAGCCACTGGGATTGTGTGCAACAGTGCGCTCTCAGTGCCAGTTCCAAGCCTGGATAAAAATTGCGGAGGGTTGCGTCAGGAAGGGAATCCCGTGTAAAAACTGTGCCAAATCAAATATACGCAGACCAATGATCCCCTGTGGCGACCCCTAACAGGAGCAGCCGAAAGAGGAACATATATAGTATATATTATTCAGATAAAATTCTATTCTAATCTATTCTTCAGAAAATCTTCCTCCTTCATGTAACACGTTTTGATGTGTAAATGATTACGATGATTAAATGAGTATGCAAATTATTCTATGCCATCATCTGGCAACTTCTAGCAACGTTTTGTACATGCATTAACTTCTTTCCCCTGAAATGAGTTGGCAAAAGTGAAGTCAAGATTCCACCCATTAATTAATGATGCAAAATGAATACTCACACAGTGGAGGAGAGAGAATCTCATTATAGCCGTGAACAGAGCAGGAGTAACTGCCTTCTTCGGCATTTCTTAAAGGGAATGTTTCCATGTTGTCTGTGTAATGGTTGAAGAAATGTCCATTCCTGTACCAGTAGTACCGGTGAAGAGCAAATGTCAGAAGACAGGAAGTGTGGCAGGTTAGAGATTGTTCTGTGGAGTCACGGGTCACCTGCAGGTCTAAATGAAATAAAAGGTGAATGTGTATAACAGACGTGTATAACAGCACAGGTTATTACACACTAGCTGCTCTATTACCTGTAACTGTTAGAGTAACTCCAGCTGAGCTCAGATATTTCTCTCCTTTATCCGTAATGAACACGAGACGATATTCCCCTGAGTCTCTCTCTCTCAGGTCTGTTATTGTAAGAGTCGAGCCGAAGTTTGTCATCACTGTGTAGCTCACACGTCCTGCATAGTCTGAGTCTAAAGCTAAGTCCTCTGGCTGTTCCTCCTTCCTCCATTTAGCTTTGTCCTTTAGGCTGAACCAGAAGCCAGTGGTGATGATGATATTTGAGTACGAACACATCAGGTTTACAGATGACTCCTTCAGAGCACAGATCTTCTCATTACGGCATGACACTTTCATGTGCTGTATAGCTGATACTGAAACTGAATTGTTATGAAATATTAACAGACAGTAAATCTGACACTTGTGACAATTTCACACTTGCATCCTGCCTGACTGTATTCAGGAATCTGGTACTATATTATTATTATGTGTGATTAGTTGACTTTTGTATCTGTAGCTCTCTTGTTTAGGCCTGTTGGAAAAATGGCACAGCTAACATATTCCATGTAGCAGACAAAGGTTTCTACAGCCCTACCTGTAATATTCAAGAACAGCATCAGCAGCAGCAGCATGGATTCAAAGTTTTTATCCATTGTTACACTTATTGCACTGAAAAACACAATAAGCTGGGAGAACGCCAAGTGAAAGATGACTCATAGAGTCTCTGAGTCATTTATGATATCATCATACACCGATCAGCCATAACATTAAAACCACCTGCCTAACATTGTGTAGGTCCCCCTTGTGCTGCCAAAACAGCTCTGATTCGTCAAGGCATGGACTCCACAAGACCTCCGAAGGTGTGATGTGGTATCTGGCACCAAGATGTTAGCAGCGGATCCTTTAAGTCCTGTAAGTTGGGAGGTGGGGCCTCTATGGATCAGTCTTGTTTGTCCAGCACATCCCACAGATTCTCAATCGGATTGAGATCTGGGGAATTTGGGGGCCACATCAACACCTTGATCTCTTTGTCATGTTCTTCAAATCATTCCTGAATAATCTTTGCAGTGTGGCTGGACGTATTATCCTGCTGAAAGAGGCCACTGGGAGTACCGTTGCCCTGAAGGGGTGTACTTGGTCTTCAACAGTGTTTAGGTAGGTGGTCAAAGTAACATCCACATGAATACCAGGACCCAAGGTTTCCCCTGACACCTTTCTATCATAGCCAGCATTAACTTTTTCAGCAATTTGTGCTACAGTAGCTCTTCCATGGGATCGGCTAGCCATTACAATCTGGCCCTTGTCAAAGTCGCTCAGATCCTTACACTTACCCGTTTTTCCTGCTTCCAACACATCAACTTCAAAAACGGACTGTTCACTTGCTGCCTAATATATCCCACCCTTTGACAGGTGCCATTGTAATGAATAATCAGTGTTATAAGGTGAGTGGTAAGAAATGCACACCTGTGAGGAATTCTACTAACGAGTGTTCTGTGTTGCAGTGAGCTGGGGCGAGGTTAAAAAAGAGAGAGACGTGCGCCTCGAGAGAGAGAGAGAGAATTATTCAGCACAGAGCCGTGTGTGTGGTGCATGTGTGTGTGTAAATAAACAGACCACTGAAAGAGAAAGTGAAACTGGCGAATAAAACGCCTGAGTTGTTCCCAAGCCTGCCTCCTGCTTCCTTCTGCCTGAACCTGGTGCCGAAACCTGGGAAGTTGAGGAAGACACCGTCATGGAGTCCTCACCACTGGCTGACATCATCTCATCCGTTGCCAGCCTCCACCAGACCCAGGATCAGGCCCTCGTCCAGCTGCGCCGAGACCAGGAGCGGCAAATCAAAGAACTGCTCGATGCCCAGGCAGCGGATCGGCAGGTGCGCCAGGTCCTGGTCCAGCAGGCTGGTATCCCAGCTGGGGATCTGGCGGCCATCATGGCCATGCCCCATGTCGCCCTCACCAAGATGGGACCGCAGGATGATCCAGAAGCATTTCTGGAACTGTATGAGTGGTCCGCGGTGGCATGGGGCTGGCCCGAGGGTCAGCGGGCAGCCCGTCTGTTGCCACTCCTGACGGGTGAAGCCCAACTTGCGGCCCAGCAGCTGCCAGTTGCCAACATGCTGGACTACCCGGACCTGAAATGGGCGGTTTTTCAATGGGTCGGCTGCACCCCAGAACAGCACCGTCAGCGCTTCCGTACACCTTCTGTGAGCTCGGCCGCCCGTTAGCATTCGCCCAGAAGCTCCGGGACACCTGCTGGAGGAGGCGCCGAGGATGTGATTGACCTTGTGGTACTTTGTTGCCCGACTTCCGGAAAGGACGGCAGAGTGGGTCCAGTGCCACTGACCGGCATTGCTCAACGAGGCAATCCAGCTGGCAGAGGACCACATGGCGGCGTATCCAGGGGCAGGCGAGCCCCTCCCTTCTCCCTCTCTCTCTCTCTCAGTCCCATGTCTCTCCCCCTCCTCCTCGCCCTTTCCCCGTGCCTTCTCCATGGAAATGAGGGCCAGTTCCCCAGAAACCCATGCCCTGAGCCTGTGCTTTCCCTCCCCGCTCCTCTGCCCCTGTGTCTGTCTCCTCTCTCCCCAAGGTGGGTGAAACTGGGGCCGCAGGTGTGGGAGTAAGGCCTGGGCCGGTGTGCTGGCGCTGTGGGGAGCCTGGACATTCCCAGGACCACTGCCACATGATGGAGGTGGGGGCGTTGGTCCGGATCCCCGACACGCCACAGGCCGCACCGCATACCGGTGAGTGCTCAAGGAGGTACATACCACGCACTGGTAGATTCGGGCTGTAACCAGACCTCAATTCACCAATGCTTGGTTCAAGGTGAGGTATTGGGAAAGGCATGTTTGGTGAAAGTGAGGTGTATGCATGGGGATGTTCGTGAATATCCACTAGTGCCAGTCATTATTCACTTCCAGGGGCAAAAATATAGAGTAGAGGAGGCGGTTAGTCCTCGCCTCACCCATCTACTAATCCTGGGGACAAATTGGCTGGGGTTCTGAGCGTTAGAGAGGGAAATGTTTGTGGATGCATCCTGCAGTAGTGAAAAACGGTGCTCCACATCAGAGGGACATCAAGAGCAGGGGGAGCACCGCTCCTCCCCTCTTGGCGGGGATTTCCCTTGGGGATTTCCTCTTGGAGCAGTCGTGCGATGAGATCCTCTGGCACACCAAGTGAGGGTAATCGATGGTCAGCAAATTCAGCCTAATGCTGCATTCTCCCACCCCTATTTTTCAATTATTAAGGATAGGTTATATCGAGTGACACAGGACACTCAAACACAAGAGGAGACGACCCAGTTGTTGGTTCCGAAGAGCCGTCGGGAATTATTATTCCAGGCGGCTCACCGTAATCCAATGGCGGGGCACTTAGGACAGGATAAAACACTGGACCGTGTCATGGCCTGCATCTATTGGCCGGGCATTTGCGGTTGTGCACGGCATGTTGCGATTGTCAGTTGGTGAATCCGCCGGCCACCCCAAAAGCGCCCTTGCACCCACTCCCATTAATCGAGGTCCCCTTCGAGAGAATTGAATTGGCATGGACCTCATTGGGCCATTAGAACAAACTGCATGAGGGCATTGCTTTGTATTGGTTCTAGTGGACTATGCAACATGATATCTGGAAGCAGTGCCTCTGGGCAATATCTCTGCACTTATTGTTGCGGAGGCACTCTTCTGTGTTATCTCCCAAGTCGGGATCCCGAAAGAGATCCTGACTGATCAGCGTACGTCGTTAATGTCACAAACACTATGCAAGCTTTACAAGTTGTTGGGGATTAAATCGATTCACACCAGTGTTTATCATCCGCAGACGGATGGGCAGGTGGAACGATTCAATCAAATGTTGAAAAACATGATTCGTAAGCTCGCTCACAATGACACACAAAATTGGGATAAAAGGCTAGAGCCCCTGTTATTTGCAGTGTGATAGGTCCCACAAGCCTCCACAGGGTTTTCCTCATTTGAATTATTGTATGGGTGGAAGCCCTGCGGCATGCTCAACGTCATTCGGGAAAACCGGGAGGAGTGACTTTCCAACAGTAAAAACAAAATTCAGTATGTTCTTGACCTGAGAGCAAAACTCCACACTTTAAGCCACATAACCCAGGAGAATTTGCTACAGGCGCAAAAAGGTCAATCCCGGCTGTATACCAGGGGTACTCTGCTACGGGAGTTTGCACCAAGAGATAAAGTGCTCGTTTTACTACCCACGTCGAGCTCCAAATTACTCGCCAAGTGGCAAGGGCCCTTTGAGGTCACACGGCGGGTTGGGGACATTGACTATGAGGTAAGGTGAATGGATAGAGGCGGGGCGCTGCACGTGTACTACCTTAACCTCCTTAAATCGTGGAGGGAGGCAGTTCCTGTGGCTTTGGCGACAGTTGTTCCAGAGAGGGAGGAGCTAGGACCGGAGGTAAATCTAAAAACAGCAGCTCAATCCACCCCGGTCCCTTATGGAGACCACTTCTCTCTGTCCCGAATCACTAATGTGGCTAAATTGCAAGCAGAGTTTTCCGATGTGTTCTAGCCTCTCCCTGGTCGCACTGATCTCATAGAGCACCACATAGAGACAACCCCAGGGGTGGTAGTATGCAGCCGCCCCTATTGTCTACCCGAACACAAGAAAAATGTGGTTCGGGATGAACTCGAGGCTATGCTCGACATGGGAGTAATTGAGGAGTCCCACAGTGACTGGAGCAGCCCAGTGGTTTTGGTGCCCAAGGCCAGTGAGACTGTCCGTTTTTGTGTGTACTTTAGAAAAGGCAATTCAGTGTCTAAGTTTGACACATACCCAATGCCTCGCAATGACGAGTTGCTCGATCGGTTGGCGTGGCTCACTTTTATTCTACACTGGATTTGACAAAGGGATATTGGCAGATCCCCTTGACTCCAATATCTTGCGAAAAAACAGCCTTTTCCACTAAGTTTGGGTTACACCAATTTGTGACCGTTCCTTTTTGGTTGTTCGGGACCCCCTGCGACGTTCCAGCAATTCATGGACAGAATCCTCTGTCCACACGCTGCTTATGCTGCTGCTTATTTGGATGACATTATTATCTATAGTAATGATTGGCAGCGGCACATGCAGCACCTGAGGGCTGTTCTGAGATTGTTGAAACGGGCAGGACTCACGGCGAACCCAGGGAAGTGTGCGACTGGGCGGGTGGAAGTACGGTATCTGGGCCATGGACAGGTGTGTCCCCAAATTGATAAGACAGCAGCGATTGCGGCCTGCCCGAGACCCAAGACCAAAAAGGAGGTGAGACAGTTTCTGGGGCTGGCTGGCTATTATCGTAAGTTTGTGCCTAATTATTCGGATGAGATCTCACTACAAAAGGAGGAGCCAGATCCGGTCCAGTGGACAGAGCCGTGCCAGCAGGCTTTCACTCAGGTAAAAGCTGCACTCTGTGGCGGACTGCTCTTGCATTCTCCTAACTTCTCTCTCCCTTTTATTTTACAGACTGACGCATCGGACAGAGGGCTAGGGACCGTGTTGTCTCAGGTGGTGGGGGGGAGGAGCGCCCCGTGCTGTACATCAGCTGCAAGCTCTCTGTGCGATAGCATGATAGAGAAGGAGTGTCTGGCCATCAAGTGGGTGGCCCTCACCCTCCGCTACTATCTGTTGGGACGGGCCTTCACCCTCTGTTCGGACCATGCTCTGCTCCAGTGGCTTCACCGCATGAAGGATGCCAACGTGTGGATCACTTGTTGGTATCTGGCACTTCAGCCATTTAAGTTTGAGGTGGTCCACAGGCTGGGGCGCAGGATGGCTCCCCGGCCTGAGTCGGGCTTTTGGGGTATGTGGAAGCGGGGGGGTGGTAGAGCGCAGATTTGTGAATGAAGGACGGAGCCGGAGAAGGTGAGTGGTAAGGAATGCGCACCTGCGGGGAATTCTACTAACGAGTGTTCTGTGTTGCAGTGAGTTGGGGCGAGGATAAAAAGGAGAATTATCCAGCACAGAGCCGTGTGTGCGTGAGTGTGTGTGTGAGTGTGTGTGTGTAAATAAATAGACAGCTGAAAGAGAAAGTGAAATTGGCGAATAAAACGCCTGAGTTGTTCCCAAGCCTGCCTCCTGTTTCCTCATTTCTGCCTGAATCCGTAAGGTTTGCTACAAACTTCCTATCATTTTTTTAAAAAACCATTTCAATATATAAGGAATAAAATCTACTATGGAGCATGCGGTTATAGGAAAATAATCAGTGACAGGATGGTGTGAAGTGGATTATTTGCCTATAACCGCACATCCCAATTAAGCACTCACACTATCTTACTCTCTTCCTTTTCTTTACATGAAAACAGACATTCAAGTGTGATTAACACCCAATTCTAACACTATATTCCTTTCTTTCATGCTATAAAGTGTCTATTTATCTTCATTTCTTTTTTTAAAACTAGTTAAAGATGTA
The DNA here is from genome assembly GCA_022758105.1 of Pangasianodon gigas. Taxonomy (NCBI): domain Eukaryota; kingdom Metazoa; phylum Chordata; class Actinopteri; order Siluriformes; family Pangasiidae; genus Pangasianodon; species Pangasianodon gigas. The sequence continues at coordinate 15,986,542 of CM040478.1, read as the reverse complement.
CTGTGTCCTGATGTCAGTTTTTGCTTCTCTTTTGTTTGATCTGTTATAACTGTGGGTCTGTCTCTGTTCCTTCAAAAGGCTTTGAGCTCTGACCAGTCAGGTTTCAGTTTGTTCAGACTGTCTGATAAATTTTGAAGCATGATTTTACCAGATAAGGATCCATGAGCACAGACATGACGGATTGAATCTGACCTCACAGCTCTGTATGCTTTTAGTAGTTTGTCAGTTCTTTAGAAGCACCTTCCCACTTCTGACCACACACTCTTCTTTTCTGCAAGATGAGCTTGACACACATCAGTCAAGTCTATTTTAGAATTAATGACATTTCTGCTACTTCAACATTTCATACTCAAGCTCAACACACATCATTTTCAGTTTACAAATAAAAAAGTAGTAATAATATAATAAAAGTGACGGTAATAATACTTAATTAAAACAATAAACCAAGTCAATTTACTTTTGGCAATCTTTCTCAAGTACTCACATGCATTTGTAAATCTACCCATTTACTTAAGGATCAAATGTTAGACTTGCATAGAGGGTTAAACAAAGTCCTTGACTGTAGTTTTAGGTTTCTAGACAAAGCTATAGTGTGAAAGCCATGTTACAGGAAGATTTGGTACCACAAGAATAGATTTTTAAAACCAGATTTCAAAATAAGGTCACTTCTGTTCATCTACATTTTTCTATCTATTAACAAAGTTCCCTGTTTTGCTTTGCTCTGCTGCTAAAACTGACCACACTGATAAATATAACTGTGTGTCATCGGTGTAATAGTGACAACCAATGCTGCATTTATGAATTATACTGTATGTCCAAGTGGCTGGAATGAAAAGTGGCTGGAATGGAATGGAAAGAATGAAAAATAAATAAATAAATAAATAAATAAAGCAGGCCTAAATCAGAACCTTGTGAGACACCATATTGCACTTTGAAGAGTCTTCTTTTACAATAACACTATGGTTAATGTCTGTCGACTAAAATATAAACCAGGCAAGAACTGGTCTACCTAAGCCGATGAGATTTTCAAGCCTTTCCATAAAATATTATCCATTCATTCACCTTCAATAACCACTTTATCACAGATAGAGATATTATACATCATTCTCCAAACTGCTTTCAACCAATAAGAGCCATTCCAGCAACTGAATAAAATCCAGACAGAGCAAACTTCCAGCATCAGCTTCAAGATCTTCAGCTTCAACAGCAAAGGTGAGGTAGATGAAGAATTGGACAATATATCAGTTAGCAAATCATTAAAGTTAGCCTTTACAATCCCAACTAAACAAATCCCCCATGGTGTTATGTGCTGTGATCATCTTGAAAATCTCAGTCACTTCTGATGAGAGTTTGTGCATTTTAAAGAATGAAATGAAGAATGTCCTTTTTATTTGGGGACAGAAAATGTGTTTTTACTTATTTAACTTTTTTCTGCTTAATTCCCTTTAATTAATATTTTGACGAATTACACTGATCTATCCTATTCTATACATTACAGAAAATGTTTTGTACTGTGCTTTAAGTTTTAAGTGTAAAATTTTTTATGGTTTTAAATCAGTGTACAGTGTTCAGTCATGTAAAATTTCACAAGCACAATTTTATTTTTGTACATAAAAACCTTTTATCCAACATAATTGAATTCTCATTATCCAGCTTTTCACTACAGTTTACAACACATGAAAATGACAAATACTGGATCAGATGACAGCAAACAAAGTTGTAAAAATGTTTAGTTAAATGAATAAAAAAGAAAGTAACAAGAAATTTATCCAACAGATCAGAATCAACTGATTTATTCAGTGATTATTTAACTGATTAAATCCGATGTTAGCATGACCAGAGATGAACAGAGGTCAGTTAAAGAGTGAAGGGATGACAATGAAGAAAAGCTGTAGAGCTATATACAATATGTATAAAATATTTTAAATGTGCAGAAAGACAACTGAGAAACCAAAGGAGCTGCCTGAATAACATAAATGAATGACACATACTTGAGACAGAATTTAGTTTGTTGTGACGTCTTAATGTTGTTTAACTCTAATCCTCAAATCTAGTCCTAAAACTCTCACCCTGAGCATCCTTCCTGTGCTGTTCATGATGCTGAATGTAAAGTCACGAACCAAACGCAACTGTTAGTTATCATTCTTCAGTTCTGGAGTAGTTCTCCTCACTGAGTCGAGTAGCCTGAAAAATCCTGAAAAAAACACAGGATATTATAACATTATACACTATAACAAACACCCTTGTGCACACACACATATTTACAGACTACACACTTACTCTCAGAGGATGTGGTTACAAGTTTCAAGCATCTGAACGTGTCACTTCTGTAAAATGCACAAAAATAAAATAAACATTCAATAAACATTCTATATGCTTGTTTACAGGAATGTTTTTTGGGGGTTACAGTTCTTTGTCTCTTACACACACACACACAAGCACACGCACAGACAGTACATGACCAGATTTATTCAGAGAAGCATTTACACATGAAATTTAGTATTGATGAAAATCCTATAATTTGGGAAAAACCTTCATATCCTACTTATGCTCCTGAGTGTGTGTAAATTTACTCATAAAAAAGACCAACTAATGTAAACCTCAATCGACTTCAAATCATAATTATTATGGATTACTGCACTTTTATATATGGATTATGTATATAACTATACAATAAATAAGTTTAAATCACCTATTTATTTACATTTTTATTTACAGAATTTAGCAAACGCCCTTATCCAGAGCGATTTACAGAAGTGCTTTGTAGTCTCTGTCAATAAGTATAGCTAAAACCCTGTATTTCAATTACATACACAAATTGAAAGAACATTTCGTGGAAACCAGTTGTTGCAGTAATGAACATATTAAATATATTAAAAACAATTAAAGAAAGCCAACACAAATCTATAAATGAAGACAAATAGACCAGACCCTCAAAAAGGAGGACGGGCTGCGCTGTCTGTGCTTAGCTATGAGCTGTTAGCTGTTTTGTCTTCATTTTGCATTTCCAGCTCTCTTTGTGCTTTACCTTATATGGAGGTTTGTGGGTGTCACTAAATGCAAAAGAGCTGTGTCGGGAAAGTGTTTAGCACTCTACAGGTGGTTCCCCTTCATCAAAATACACACCAGTACGAAGAAAATCTGAATTTTTTTTGCAAATATGAAATAAATTTTTAGTTCGGTTTGCCTTATGCAAATATTTACACATAACTTTAGTAAAAGATTCATAATGAGGCGCAATGTAAGGTCTTGCCTCATTCACTGTGTGTAAGTTCTGAGCCTTTGATCTATTGTTTTCCTATTCTTGTATTTTGACTTGGTTCATTTTCTTGATTTTGCTTTTGGATTTGCCCGATTGAGTGTGACCTTTTTTGATTTTTGGATTGCTGACATTGTGTGTGGACTTAATTAAACTTCTGCATATGGAACATCAAACTTGGGTGTTTCTCTCTCTGTCTCTCTCTCTCTGTCTCTCTCTCTCTCTCTCTCACACACACACACACACACACAAATACATAAACACTACAGACTTACCCTCAGCGTATCATAGTCAGAGGACATGGTTGCGTGGTTCAGAGTTGTGTAAGTGTCACTGGCAGAGCCTTGAACATTCTAGGGGGAAAATGAGAGTTTTGAGAACTAAATACACACACACACAAACACACACACACTGTATACATACTTGCAGAGTGTCATAATCTGGGGACATAGTCATGGGGTTCAGTGTCGTGTATGTGTCCCCTCCAGGCGTCGGAACAGTCTGATAGAAATTAAGAGAAAACTTCTTTAGCATTTATTCAATAACAGCTTCATAGGAACTTTATGTAGCGCTTGATGAATATAAAGACATAAAGTGAAAAGTTCTCTCAGTACCTGAATGTCTGTGTCTCTCTCTGTTCCTCTCTTCCTCCTGTTCACACAAATGACATTAAGTCATGGCTGTTCAGTCTGTTTCTGCTTCATTCAGCTAATGTTTAACACTGGATTAAGTTTATGGTACAGATTCATTGTCATGATGAAAAGATTCAGTCACTCACTTAATGCACGGAACAACAATAAGAAGTGCACCAACTCCCCATACAGCATGCAGCTTCCACACCACAGTTGAGCTCTGCTCATCACCTGAGAAAACTTAGCACGTGTACAGAGGTAACTGTTACTGTTACAGGGTATACTGTTACTTTTTGACAAATAAACGATTTTTTTCTAAACACAGAAATTAAATAAATGAAATGCTCTTGAGCATGTAAAAAAAAAAAACTTCATTCCAGTATAATGACTTTTTACTAATCTGTTTAGTCTTTATACAGCACTTCAATAAACACTATCTGTAAAGTGTTACTCCCTTAAATAAGGAATAAAACACTTTTATTCCTTAATCAACTGCAGGGTGTAATAAAGGGTCTGTTACAAAGAGTCTGTTACCATCATGAAATTGATTACTGTTCTATAACAACACTAAAGTCTATTATTCCTTTTATATTACAGCATTTTGCCTTCATTGCCACATATTTTGTTTTGTTTTGAGTCATTTGTCTCTCTCTTGAAGTTAATAAGACGAGATACAGTCAGCTTGTCATGTTACCAAGAAATTGCACAATGCAAACTTCTCTGTCCTGAAGACTTTCTCATGGTAGAAAACCTACGGTTACAAAGTGCTGACGCTGGACACTGCTTCCATAAACGTTAGAAAACGTTACCATATCAACAATTTCACACTTTTTTGGTATATGTGGATCATCTGCCATACCTGTGACTGAGCTGTTACTGTAGAAACTATGATGTATTACAGTGAGAGCATTAATGTATATTTGGGATTTGTCTTGCAGCTGGAACTACTGTCAGAACTGCTGTTATAGAAAATTAAACAACACCTGAACAATCCAAATTTAACATGACTGTGCTATAAAAAATTATATTGTTCATTGTCTCCTAAGCACTTCTGGATTTTCACAGTTACATATTTGGCTGATACTTTAATCCAAAGTGACTTACAAGTGAAGAAAAATCCAATCTCAGCATAAAGCTGAGCAGTTGAGGACTAATAGCTGCTCTCTGGTGTTTCTGAGATTGAACCTGAGCTACCACAACCCTATACCTTAGTATAATGGACTGAGTTTTTGGGCTCACGTGTCACAGTTTGTTCAGGAGAGCGGAGATCCTCACGTCCTCTCACGGCACAGGAGTAGTCGCCTGCATCTTCACTGGAGATCAGGTAGAGCTTGTTGTGTTTGGTGAGTTTGTTAGTAACAGGCTGTCCGTTCTTGTACCACATGTAAGTGGGGTTGTTAGACAGAGTGCAGGAGGTGATGCAGCTCAGCGTTACTGTAGTCTGTCCTTCTGATACCACTGCAGAGTGACTCACTCTTACCTGCAGATCTGAATGTGCAAAAAATCAAGGAAAGTGATTTAACAGATTTACATCAATGCAGAGAGACCAGAACTAGAGACAGTTCAGTGTAGGACATTACCTGTAACATTCAGAACCACTCCAGGTCTACCAGAGAATTTTTCACCATCATTAGTAAGGAATCTAAAGCGATATTCTCCCGAGTCTTTCTTTGTCACCTGGTTCATTTTCAAAGTGCAGCTTCTGTTTTTGTTCACATATTCAACTCGATTAGTAAACTGTGTTTCCTGCTTCAGGTCCTGGAAGTCCTTATAAGAATGCCAAAACACTTTAATAACACGCTGATCACTGGGATGTGAGTAACTTCCAGCAAATTCTACTGAAGACCCTTCCAAAACACAGACTCTTTTCTCTGGGTAGGTCACACTCAAACAGTCCCTGTTAACACCTGAAATGGAAACAGGTCATGGGAAGACAGAGTCTTTCAGAAACAGTGCTAAACTTTTACTGCCCATCTATTTATTTATTTATTTATTTATTTACCTTACTCACATATTCACAAAATATGCCTGATATAAAGCCTGAGTGTGTGGTGTTTGCGAGAGCTTTGTTCCACCCTTGCACTTTTGTCATTTCTTAACAATAATAAATTAATAAAAGTAGTATTAAAATTAAAACAATGATAAAACATTAAAAGCGTGTTATTCCATCTATGACCGTTCCATTCGTGTCTAATTCTCGACTCCTCTTTACCACTGCTTCTGTGTTCTTGATAGAAATGATAGAATTTTGTAAATAAATAGTTTATAGTGCTATGACCAAACTCCACTTCTTTCTCTAAGAAATAATATATAACCCATTATATTTTCTATTCAGATAAAATGCTATTCTAATCTACTTTTCAGAAAATCTTCCTCCTTCATGTAACACATTTTGATGTACAAATGATCATGATGATTAAATGACTATGCAAATTATTCTATGCCATCATCTGGCAACTTCTAGCAACGTTTTGTGCATGCATAAACTACTTTCCCCTGAAATGAGTCGGCAAAACTGAAGTCAAGATTCCCCCATTAATTAATGATGCAAAATGAATACTCGCACAGTGAAAGAGAGAGAATATTATTATAGCCATAATAAGAGCAGGAGTAACTGCCTTCATCAGCATTCCTTAAAGGGAAAGTTTCCATGTTGTCTGTGTATTTCCCTAAGTATTGTGCATTCCTGTACCAGTAGTACCGGTGAAAAGCAGAGGTCAGAAGACAGGAAGTGCGGCACGTGAGAGCTTGTTTTGTGGACTCACGGGTCACCTGCAGGTCTAAATGAAGTTAAAGGTGAATGTGTATAACAGACGTGTGTAACAACAAAGGTTATTACACACTAGCTGCTCTGTTACCTGTAACTGTTAGAGTAACTCCAGCTGAGCTCAGATATTTCTCTCCTTTATCCGTAATGAACATGAGACGATATTCCCCTGAGTCTCTCTCTCTCAGGTCTGTTATTCTAAGAGTCGAGCTGAGGTTTGTCATCTCTGTGTAGCTCACACGTCCTGCATAGTCTGAGTCTAAAGCTAAGTCCTCTGGCTGTTCCTCCTTCCTCCATTTAGCTTTGTCCTTTAGGCTGAACCAGAAGCCAGTGGTGATGATGATATTTGAGTACGAACACGTCAGGTTTACAGATGACTCCTTCAGAGCACAGATCTTCTCATTACGGCATGACACTTTCACATGCTGGATAGCTGATACTGAAACTGAAATATTAACATGAAATATTAAAAGTCAATAAAACTGCTTCATATTTGTAATGATCACAGTTTCCTTTAAGAAACAGAAACGCTTCTTACTGTGATCAGACTTTTAATCAGACTTTTACCAGAGCACAGCTGAATTCTCGAATCTGATTAATTTTCTCTAACAGCAGCTCTAACAGTAGTGCCAGCTGTAAGCTAAATCCGGTTTATATTAATGCACTCATTCTAATACATTATCGTTTCTTTAGTAGGACTTTTACGTTTCTTCAGGACTTGTATCACAGGCGCGCCACGTAAACAGATTTTATAAATGAGCGTAATTGTTGATAAGGTGAAGTTTTAAGTGAGGAGATGTTTATTTAGCATTTTTGCAAGAAGTCATCAGTGTGCACTTTATAATAGTCAGAGGTAAAGCTGTAACTTTCAAGATCATGATTTCCAACACGGCTTTGTGGTTTCTCAGTAACATGACAAGCTGTGTTTTTTTTTGTCTTATTATGCTCAAAACACAGAAAAAAGAGAGGCTGGTGAGGGAATGACTGTTTATAGGCGCTGTGGTATAAGAGGAATAGAAGACTTTGGGATGTTTGTTTTATTGTCATTGTCACTGTGAACCCCTAATAATATCACTTATTGTGTAATGCCTGGTGAATAATGACAAATTATACCACTATGCATTGCATAACCACTCTCAGCAGCTGTGGTGTAGCTACGAGGTGGAGTCTGGGTTTAAACACTACTGAAACATTTTACGGTTCCAAATGGTTACTAATGTAACACACATACAGCACAACTTATTACATATGTACAGTTTATGAACACCATTATAGCACAATTACTGTGCAAAACAATCTTATTCAATGTCAAAGAACAGGATTTTCACAGTAATTGTGCTGTAATTGTGCTGATTTTCATAAAAGGCCAAAAGAGTCATCAGATTTCTATGCCACTTTTAACCTCCTAAACCTCAAATGAGCAAATGAACTTTTCTCTTAGTCTACAATCACATTTCACAGAGAAATAAAAATGAATCAGGATCATGTGTGAAAGCCGGCTCACTCATGGATATCGAGGTGATGGATGATGACGTACCAAAGATCTTCGTTTACAAGATAAAATAGCATTTTCCTGCAATTACTTATATACTGTATGTACATCTAATTTTAATCATTTTCAGTGGAGCTGTCATAAAGGTCTTTTATGGTAATGACAGTAAATCATGCCTTAAAAGTTTAAATAAAATATTTGTGCCGTCACCGCTCCTACTGTTGACTAGCTTCCACCACAAATATACAAGCACATGACACTTACTTATAAAATAATACAGATTTCATATTTCCTCATCACCCCCTGAAATTCCTGTAATTCCTGGCTATGCAGATACAAGCTACTCTGTCTAGAAAATAAAGTAATCTGGATATAGCATGGAAAAGTAAATACTCATTTAGCACAGTTTATGGACTTTTGATAACCTAGAGTCTGCGACAACATTGCGACTTTTGTTTCCTTTCACTTTCCGTTCACCTACTGTACATTTTTATTCAGGTCTGATTAAGTTGACTTTGTATGTGGAGTTCTTTAGTTTAGGCCTGTTGAAAAATATCCCACGGTTAACATATTCCATGTAGCAGAGACAGGTTCATCTAATACCTGACAAATATAGCAACCCTACCTGTAATATTCAACAACAGGATCAGCAGCAGCAGCAGCATTCTGGATTCAACGTCCATAGTTCCACATAGAGCCCTGAAAAACATGGAGAACATATTAATAACATTAACAACATTAATATTAACCTGCATAGAAGTTCTGTCTTTATATAATAATTTCTAAATGGCATCATGATGACATTTACATTTACAATAACCTGAAAGAAGAGAGAGCTTTTTCTTACCAACTTTCGGGTCTTTTTATTCAAGTTAATTTTGGGGAAGTGGACAGTGATGTGATGATTGTGTGTGTGTGTGTGTGTGTGTGTGTCTTGTGGGGGTGTGAACATGTAATTGGCAGGAAGTAAGGAGTTGGTGATGAAATAGAAAAAGCTAGTTTCCCACCCTTTCAATGAGCTTAGGCATGAAGTTTAAAAAAAAAACCTTATACACACGATTTTAATTTTAGTATTGAACATTTCGAAAATTGTATTTATTGTAGTGTATTATTTTCAGTTTCATTTGTTGAACCACACTAAAAAAAATGTAAAACCAGTTGTGAAATAAAAGGAAAATATGAGGCAATCGCTGTTCATGGTTTGTGTGTTGCGTCCTCGAGTCTAAATGTAGCTGTGGTTAGACATCATAGAAAATGTGGCCCAATCTTCATCCTTAAATGCTTTTAGCTCACATTTAGCTTCTTTCTCATATACCCCATTACAAAAATGCATTAGAACAAGCGCATTAATATAAACCTGTGATTTGCACGACAGCAGAAAATAATGTCAGAGTTGTTTTTACAGAAAATTAATCAACAATGTCTGATCCATTAGAATAAAAAATTTAACAGCTGGATAAAAAAACCTATCATGTTACGTGATATCATCATTGAATCACAGCACTGTAACTAACCTTGTGATTCAGTCTCTCTGGGTAGATGGGCCCACATGGATATGCTAAAGATTTGCACTTCCCAAAACAGTTCATGTCCAAGTCTAACCCATTCTTCAGTGGATAATCTCACCTGCATACTGTAGATTTGTACCTAAGAACTGCTGCTCTTATCATGTCATCAGGCTATGATGCTCATACTGAACATTATTTCCACATACTTCATGCTCTATGTCTTTACTCCTCTACACCTGTATAGTGTAATGATTTATAATCCCACTATCTGGTGTCACCCAGATGAGGATGGGGTCCTTTTGGAGTCTGATTCCTCTTAAGGTTTTTTTTTAGAGACTAAAATCTACACACAGAGTTCTGTAAAGCTGCGTTGTGACAATGTCTATTATTAAAAGCACTATACAAATAAAACTGCACTGAATATCTGTGGTTTAGATGTAATGGGAATAGGGGAATGCTCCTTTACATTCAGCGTACCTCAGTTTGGAGGCAGGGAAAGAGAAATGCCTGTAAAACCCCCTTTCCTTACCCCTGATAGGGATTTTCCCTAAGCAGCGGTGAAAAATATTTGTACTTTGTTACTAGACATAAGTATTTGGCATATTTATCCTTTACTTGAGTATTATTGAAATTGAATAGTTGTATTTTTACTTAATTACCTTCTCAAGAAAATAAATTACATTTCCTCCTTACATTTTCATTAAGACCTTCAAAAGACAACACACACACACACACATACACACACACACCAGAAACACAAATTAAGATGACTCAAACCACAGTTGTAACCACTGCTGCTGTTCTCAGTTGCACATACCAAGTAAGGCAAGTGTGAAAATAGACAACAGAAACAGAGCTCAGTTTGAAACAGTTATAAAAAAAAAAAAAAAAAAAAAAAAAAAAAAAAAAAAAAAAAAAAAAAAAAAAAAAAAGTCATCAGGGTTTATAGAATTAACAGTACAAATAAACTCACACAGATAAAGAAAGGCACAGGACATTACTGTATTCACATATATGTGATTTGATATCTGTAAATTTAAAAGGATTTTTAATCAGTTGCAAGAATTCATTTTGTTTCTTGCTCTATAACTCTCCTCTTTTACAACATCCTACAAATGCAATTCTTAACTGCAACCACATCTCGTCAAATTTATAAAAAATACTTCCAAACACACAGAAAAACAGTAGAAAGAGCTGAAATATGTTTAAAAGTTTACCGGATAGTAACATGAGTATTGCTGCTTCTGTAATATTTCTTGCCATAAAACATGGTGATATCGGCCTTCAGACAGCTGACACTTGAATCTCCACCACATGTAGAGTTTAGAAATATCCTTGGAAATAAAATGTTTCTTAATGATAGTAACTGCCTGAACCAGCCTGTTCCTCCTTCACTCGTACTGCACTTGTAAGCCGTGATGAGCTTCTTTATGACACTAGAGACACGGAAGTTGAGTTTTGCACTTACCACAGCATTCTGTTTTACACAACATTCACATTATCTTAGTCTCTTGCTTTTCTTTACATGAGAACAGGCATTCAAGTTTAATTAATCTCCATTTCTTACACTATATTCATTTCTTTTGTGCTCTAAAAAGTGTCTCTTTATCTTAATTTCTTTTTCTAAACCTAGTTAAAGATGTACTTGTCAGGACCGGGGATCGAGCCCGTGTCTCCGGCGTGAGGGAACGGACGTTTTACCGTTGAGCCCCCCCTGCCCACTTGGTGGAGAGCCAGACTCGTTGACCGGAGCTCAGAGTAGGGGCCGGTCTTCGTCGTCGGTTCGCCTGCTGTTGGTACTGCTGCGAGGTTCTCAGGAGCTTTAGTCTGGCCTTTCTCCAGGTTTGATGAACTGTCGAGCGGAGGGAACAGCCGTCTCCACTTCTTGCTCCGGGAACAGTGGAGGAGCATACCCAAACTGGCACTCAAATGGGGACATGCCTGTGGCTGAGGAGCGGAGAGTGTTGTGCGCGTATTCCGCCCACATGATGAAGGTGGACCAGGAGGACGGGTTGTTGGCAGCCATACACCTCAGGGTGGTCTCGAGATCCTGGTTGATTCTCTCCGTCTGACCGTTGGACTCGGGATGGAACCCGGACGATAGGCTCACGGATGCCCCCAGAGACTCACAGAAGGCCCGCCAGAATCGCGAGGAGAATTGGGGTCCCCGATCAGAGACGATGTCCCGTGGTATGCCAAAGGTGCAGAAAACATGAGTGATGATATGCTCCGCCGTTTCTTTGGCTGTGGGTAGTTTGGGCAAGGGGATGAACTTGACGGCCTTGGAAAACCGGTCAACAATGACCATGACGCTGGTGTTCCCTTGAGACGGTGGAAGCCCGGTAATGAAGTCCATGGACAGGTGGGACCAGGGTCTATGAGGGATGGGAAGAGGCTGCAGGAGACCCTGGGGAGACTGGTGCGTTGTTTTGCTCTGGCTGCATACAGGACAGGCCCTGACATAGGTGGTGACGTCCTCCTTGATGGTAGGCCACCAAAATCGCCTCTGGAGGAACTCGAGAGTACGCGAGGGACCCGGGTGACATGAGAAACGGGAGGAATGTCCCCACTGAAGAACCGGGGATCGAACAGCCTTGGGTACATACAAGCGGTTGGCCGGGCCGCTTCCTGGGTCGGGTTCTCTGGCTTAGGCTTGTCTCACAGTGTCCTCAAGTTTCCACCTGACAGGAGCTACTATTTTCGAGCTCGGGATGATAGGGAGGACCTTATCCTCTCGCGACGTGCTTGCGTAGACTCGGGACAGTGAATCTGGTTTGAGGTTCTTGGAACCAGGACGGTAAGACAGGACAAAGGGAAATCTGTTGAAGAACAGCAACCAACGCGCCTGTCGGGGATTGAGCCGCTTGGCTTGTTGGATGTACTCAAGATTTTTGTGGTCCGTGAGTACTTGGAACGGGTGTTTAGCGCCCTCAAGCCAATGCCTCCACTCCTCTAGTGCTGACTTAACAGCCAGAAGCTCTCGATCACCCACATGGTAGTTTCTCTCTGTCGGGGTAAGACGGTGGGAAAAGAAGGCGCAGGGGTGCAGCTTGCCGTCTTTACCCCTTTGAGACAGCACCGCTCCGACTCCTACTTCAGAGGCATCTACCTCTATGACAAATGGAATCTCCAGATCCGGGAGAACAGAATAGGAGCCGAGGAGAAGCGGCTCTTGAGTTCGCAGAAGGCCGACTCAGCGTCCTGGCTCCAGCGAAAGCCGGTGGAGGTGCCCTTGGTGAGTGCTGATAACGGGGCTGCAACGGAGCTGAAGTTCTTGCGATAAAAATTGGCAAACCCGAGGAAGCGTTGGACCTCTTTTACAGACGAGGGGGTAGGCCAATCCATGACTGCACTCACCTTTTTTGGGTCCATTTGGATTAGACCGGGCTTGATGACGAATCCCAAGAACTGGACCTGGGTTACGTGGAACTCGCATTTCTCCGGCTTGACGTACAGGTGGTTGTCCAGAAGGCGTCTGAGGACTTTGCTGACATGGGTAACATGCTCCTGCAGAGAGCTCGAGAAAATGAGTATGTCATCCAGATACACAAAGACGAATTTGTTGAGCATGTCCCTAAGCACGTCGTTGACCAGGGTTTGGAAGACCGCAGGAGCATTAGTGAGGCCAAAAGGCATAACCAGGTACTCAGTGCCCCGTAGGCGTGTTGAAGGCCGTCTTCCATTCGTCACCCGGTCGGATACACACCAGGTGGTAGGCATTACGCAAGTCCAGTTTGGTAAAAATCGAGGCCTCTTGAAGGACCTCAAAAGCGGTGGCCATGA
>CM040478.1:15918157-15940521 GCA_022758105.1 Pangasianodon gigas | reverse complement strand
TACATCTACCAGTAAGTAATCCCTCACGGACACTGAAATACAGTAAATTACAAGTAGGGGTCCAAAAGATAATATTCCTTCATCTACCATAATCTAGGAAACAACAAAGTGAGTTATGAACCCAGAGCTCTGCTCTCACAGCAACAGGGAGTAAAAAGGGCTACACAGGGTTTGGCATTATATTCTAAATCAAACACGTTTTTTGTTATGGAGCTGTCGTTTGTGTGTGTGTGTGTGTGTGTGTGTATGTATGTGTTAGTTACCTGTAACAGTCAGATGAGCTCCAGATGATGCTGATATCCAGTCTCCTCTCTGTGTGACTTTAAATCTGAAGTTATAAACTCCAGAGTCACTCACACTCACGTTCCTCAGTGTCAGCTCACAGTCAGACGTCACTGTGCTTACACACACTCGTCCTGAGTATTGTGGATCTTTGTTCAGGACTCGTGCTTCTCTTTCAGAGCTCTGGACTCGATACCACTCTCTCTGTGTGACACTGGAGTGATCAGGTGTTCTTAATGTACAGTTGATTTTTACTGTAGATCCAGTAACAGCACAGAGACTCTGAGAGGAGAGAGTTACACTGTGCTGAGCCTGAACTCCTGGAACGAACACACACACACACGCGCACACACACACGCGCACGCACACACCAGAAGCACAAATTAAAATAGTTCATGCACTGACCAGCAAGAGTGTAATCACACTTTTAACTACTGTTGCTGTTCTCAGTCACACATAGTGAGTGAGCCAGTGATGTGTGAAAATAAGTGTGAAAATGACAACGGAAGCATAACTCAGTTTGAGAGCGTTCAAAAACTTCACGCAGATAAAGAAAGGAACAGAATGATATTGCATTATATAATACATTAATAATATAATATAATGATTTGATAATGTAAAAAATATTAAAATATACTGATTTTATATTTGAAAGTTTTAATAGATTTTGCAATAGTTTCTTGCTCTATTACTCTCGTCTTTTCCTCTACAGCATCCTACAAATGTTCTTTCCTGCAACCACATCTTGTCAATTTTATAAAAAATACTTCCAAACACACAGACATGTTGAGAGCTTTTCTGAACTGTTGCAGTAGTAACACAACAGCACAGAAAAACAGTAGAAAGAGCTGAAATATTTTGAAAAGTTTACCTGTCAGTAACATGAGGATTGCTGCTACCGTAATATTTCTTGATAGTCTGTAAAACATGGTGACATCCGCCTTCAGACAGCTGACACTTGAAGATCCACCAAATGTTGTATATTGGCCAAAAATATCCACGAGGTAAAAAAACTCTTTTACTGAATAGTAACTGTCTTAATCAGCCTGTTCGGCCTTCACTGTGCTTGTAAGCGGTGATGAGCTTCTTTATGAAAAGACACGGAAGACGAGTATTGCACTTACCACAGCAATGTGGTTACCCCTCCACCCTGTTTTAGCTTAGTCTCTTCCTCCTTCATGAGAAGACAAGAAGTCTGATTAACATCGTATTCTTATTCTATATTTCATTCTTTTGCGCTTTAAAAAATTATCTTAATTTCTATTTCCAAATCTAGTTAAAGAGGGGGCCACGGTGGCTTAGTGGTTAGCACGTTTGCCTCGCACCACCAGGGCTGGGGTATTGATTCCCGCCTCTGCCCTGTGTGCGTGAAGCTTGTATGTTCTTCCCATGCTTCGGGGTTTTCTTCTGGGTACTCCGGTTTCCTCCCCCAGTCCAAAGAAATGCATTGTAGGCTGACTGGCATCTCTGTCAGTAGATCTCAGTGGTCAATAGTGTGTGTGATTGTGCCCTGCAATGGGTTGGCATCCCATCCAGGGCCTCCCCTGCCTTGTAACCAAACTCAGCTGTTAGTTATCACTCTCCCGTTCTGGAGTACTTCTCACTGAGTCGAGAAGCCACATCCTGTAAATAAAACATACGTTACACTATGACAAACACACACTTACTCTCAAAGAACATGGTTGCAGGTTTGTGTATCTGAAGATGTCACTTCTGTTAAATATACACACACACAGTAATGTCAGGTCAGATCATGTCTTCTCACCAGCAGAAGTGTACTTTGTTTACTTCTGATGCTGTGTGCAGCCATGTTGATTTCACTCCATAAACAGGGAAGGAACTCGTAGATGAGAAGACCACCACAAGTTGACGAGTAGGAATTTCAGGTTGAGGGGATGTCTTCTACGGCTTTTACTGGTTGGAGTTTGGAAATGACAAGTACTGACCTCGAGTCAAATGCAGCCTCGAGTCACCTTGAGTCGAACGCAGCAATACGACGTGAATTCTTGCCTCATTCATCGTGTGTAAGTTCTGAGCGTTTGATCTAGTGTTTGCCTATTTGAGTATCTTGACCATTGATTTATTTTCTTGATTATTCATTTGGATTTGCCCTGATTGTGTTTGACCTTTTTAGTCTGGCCTTTTCACTCTGATATTTAGATTGTAGACTTGGTTATTTTTTTTTAAACCTACACATATGGAGCCTTACATACAGGATGCAATTAGTTAAAATACAGAAGTGAGCGGATCCTTTAATTTTTTTATTTTATTTTCCACAGTGGAGTTTTACTGACACTGTTATTAATCTTACTAAATTGCTCCAACTACTTTCAGTCTTAGGAAATGCATTTATTTATTTCAGTCTGATGAAGCAGGGATAAAAGATATGGGGTGGAACCTCAAATAATGTCAGTCCATTCCTCTATCTATTTACACAGGGACTTGTATGCTGGACGCTCCATATAAACAGAGTGGGAAAAAAAAAAAAACCTGTGTCATTGTTACTATGAGGTTTTCTTTATTCAACATTTATGGAAAGAGTCTCCAGTGTCAGTGCTTTGTAACAGTCAGTGGTAAAGCTGTAACTTCAAGTTCCAGCTCGGGAAAGTCTTCAAGACAGAGGAGTTCACTTTCTCAGTAACATGACAAGCAGAATTTTTGTCTTATAATGACTTCAGGACACGGAGAAAAAAGAGAAGCTGGTGAGGAAACAACTGTTATAACGTAACACATGCGGAACCAACTTGTTGAAACTTATAAGGAACACATAAGGAAGTAATTTGTTGAACTTGATGAAAGGAACTAACTTGTTTCGTGGAAGTTCTACAAGCTTTGCGGAACTTACTTGTGCTTGGAATCAGAGATTCACTGCTGCTACTGATGTCACTGATGTCACTAATGTCACTGACATTGCTGATGATGCAACAACTGGTCCACTTACTGGTCCCTTGAGAGAGAGAGAGAGAGAGAGAGAGAAAGGTACCTTTGTCACAAGCTGTTGTTTATCTTCTCACTTTGTGAGATACAGATCAAACTCAAAGTTTCTGAAACTTTCTGAGGGTTTCGGCTTCCAGCTAACAAATCTGTGCCTTCTAATACTTTGAAAATGCTTTTTAAACAATAAAGTCAACTGGCAACATGAAGTAATGCTGTGTAATTATTAATTATTAATAAAGATGCTCGCTTCTCATAGGAAGAAGTCATCTCAGGAAGCAGCCTAAAATACTTAAAACTCCCCAGATCCAACATCAGCTACAACAGTGATTAGTAATAATTTAGTCTGTTTCTTTATATTTATTGTGGATGCAAAATGTATAAAGGGTTAACCAGGCTCTTTTCAGGTAGTAAGCTATTCCAGTAAAATGGACTTCCTGGGGATTGGTTCATCACCATCCATTCTCAGAGCTACAGTTTCAGACCAGAAGTGTACACTGTACACAAACATGGCAGAGGACTCACTGAGTACTCCCTTAATCTAAGTTTAAGATTGACCCGAGGGCCCTGGAGCTGTGAGGCATCAACCTGCTGTATCACCGTGCTATCGCAAATAATAATAATGCAATAAATAATAGCAGTGACAGAAAAAAGGAAAAATAATCCAGAATATTACACTTAGAATATAATAAGACAGTATGTAATAACAGAATATGGGCGGGCGCGCTCGTGAAGCTCCGACCACGCGGCCTTAGGACCGCTGCCGAGTATTCACCTGACCGATCTCCTCTCCCTTGCCAACAAAACCGACGAAATACTTCTCACCTGGACAAACAAGGACTTTTCCAGCTCCGCAGCTCTGTGCTTCAGGGAAACCTGGCTGAACGAATCCATTCCGGACAGCGCATTACATCTGCCGGGCTTCCAGCTGGTCAGAGCGGATCGCATCGCCGAGTCATCTGGGAAAACGAGGGGCGGTGGATTATGTTTTTACATAAACAAAGGTTGGTGCACTGATATAACAATGTTGAAGAAGATATGCTGTCCTAACCTAGAAGCGCTCTTCATCAACTGCAAACCTTTTTATTCACCACGCAAGTTTTCCCCGTTCAATCTGGCGAATGTCTACATCCCTCCTCAGACCTGCACGAGCACAGCACTGCAAAAGCTGGCTGATCATATTACAGACACGGAGCGACAACACCCCGACTCACATATTATTCTTCTTGGTGATTTTAATAGAGCAAACCTTACCCGGGAACTACCAAAATACAGACAGCACATTACAATAACACACTTGACCACTGTTACATCACAATAAAGGATACATATCGTATCCTGTGGAAAGGACTGTGAAGAGATGGACTAATGAAGCAGAACGGGATCTACAATTCGTTTCGACTGCACTGATTGGAGTGTTTTTGAAGCTGCAACCACTGATACTGTGACATTCTATATCAGTTTCTGTGAGGACGTGTGTTCCCACCAGGACTTATTTAACATATAACAATGACAAACCATGGTTTACTACAAAACTCAGACAGCTTCGTCAAGCCAAAGAAGATGCTTACCGAAGTGGGGACAAAGTGCTGTACAATCAGGCCAAAAACAGACTGACAAAGGAGATAAGAGTAGCTAAAACAAGCTACTCTGAAAAGCTGAAAAAACAGTTTTCAGCCAACGACCCTGCATCAGTACGCAACGGCCTGAAAGCCATCACCAACTATAAGCATTATCCCCTCAATCTGTTGGGAATCGTGATGGGGCTGATGATCTGAACCATTTCTAATGCAGATTTGAAAGAGGCAATCTCACACCCCACACCCACTCTGACCAACATCTATTCAAACAAACAACAGCTCTTCAGGAGACAAAAGATCAGGAAAGCACCAGGCCCAGACAATGTCTCACCCACCTGTCTGAACGTCTGTGCAGACCAGCTGTCACCCATCTTCACACGGATCTTCAACAGATCACTGGAGCAATGCAAAGTCCCTTCCTGCTTCAAACGCTCCACTATCATCCCCGTCCCGAAGAAATCCAAGATCTCTGGGCTGAATGACTACAGACCTGTTGCCTTAACATCTGTGGTAATGAAGTCATTTGAGAGATTAGTGTTGACCCACCTGAAGAACATCACTGGACCCTTACTAGACCCCCTTCAGTTTGTCTACAGAGCAAACAGGTCAGTGGATGATGCAGTCAACATGGGACTGCATTACATCCTGCAACACCTCGACAGACCAGGGACTTACGCAAGGATCCCGTTTGTGGACTTCAGCTTGACGTTCAACACCATCATCCCGGATCTCCTCCTGACCAAACTAACACAGCTGTCTGTGCCCACCTCCATCTGTCAGTGGATCACCAACTTCCTGACGGACAGGCAGCAGCTAGCGAGGTTGGGAAAATTCACATCTAGCACCTGCTCAGTCAGCACTGGCACTCCTCAGGGATGTGTGCTCTCCCCACTACTATTCTCCCTCTACACAAATGACTGCACCTCCTCAGACACCTCTGTAAAGCTAGTGAAGTTTGCAGATGACACCACAGTCATTGGCCTCATCCGGGACGGTGATGAGTCTGCATACAGAAGGGAGGTTGAGCAGCTGGCTGTCTGGTGCAGTCAAAACAACCTGGAGCTGAACACGCTCAAAACAGCAGAGATGATGGTGGACTTCAGGAGGAACCCCCGGCACTGCCCCCACTCACCATCCTAGACAGCACTGTCGCCACCGTGGAGTCCTTCAGGTTCCTGGGCTCTACCATCTCACAGGACCTGAAATGGGAGACCCACATAGACTCCATCTTGAAAAAGGCCCAGCAGACATTGGACTTCCTCCGCCAATTGAGAAAGTTCAACCTGCCACAGGAGCTGCTGACCCAGTTCTACTCCGCTGTCATCGAGTCTGTTCTGTGAACCTCAATTATTGTCTGGTTTGATTCAGCTACCAAATCAGATATAAGAAGACTTCAACGGACAGTCTGAACCGCTGAGAGGATTAGTGGTGCTCCCCTGCCCACTCTATAGGACCTATACTCATCCAGAGTGAAGAAAGGGGCAGGTAAAATCATTTCAGACACCTCTCACCCAGGCCACAATTTCTTTGAACTGTTTCCCTCCAGCCGGCACCTCAGAGCACTGACCACTAGAACAACCAGGCACAAGAACAGCTTTTTCCCACAAGCCATTTCCCTCATGAACAGTTAACTACTTCTAGGTCCTTATTAGTGTATTACCACTCTGTGGATACAATTTTTTGTGCAGTATGTAAATTCATTCTTTACTATACTACCTGTACACGTATCCTTAATGCTTCTGCCATTGCCTTCACCTTGCACATAGCTGTATTATATCTGTACATATATCTAATCCATTTAAGCCTATTGTACCTACTGTACAGTGTTAGATATTTTCTCACATTATTATTTGTAAATTTTATTATATGCCTGTGTATGTGTGTATTATTATATGTATGTGTGTTCTGGAAGCTTCATACCAAGTCAAATTCCTTGTGTGTGTGTGAGCACACTTGGCAATAAAAGCTCATTCTGATTCTGATTCTAACACAGATCTGTCTGAGCGTACCTTGGTCCACCAAGGAGAGGAGCTCACACCAGCTCAGTCCCAGGAGCTGATGGAATTGGTGGACCTGTTCACTGACGTTTTCTCCTCGGTCCCCGGCAGAACGCGTCTGGTCCACCACGACATCAAAACTCCGTCAGGAATCATGGTTTGACAGCGGACCTACCGCGCGCCAGAAGCTGGATGCTGGATCAGCCGGATGCTCAGAGATGGAATTATTGAAGAGTCGACGAGTCCCTGGTCCAGCCACATCGCTGTGGTGCCCAAGCCCGACGGGAGCATCCGGCTGTGCAACGACTTTCGGAGGCTAAACCCGGTATCGGACTTCGACGCCAAAGACAGCCTTCACTACTTCCTGGGGACACTGGCAGTAACGGGTTCTCCCCTTCGGGCTGCATGGAGCGACCGCAACGTTCCAGCGCCTCATGGACATCGTCCTGAGACCACATAGGCACTATGCAGCAGCCTCTATAGACGATGTGGGCCGTGTTGGAGGAACTCCGCAAGTCTGGACTAACCACCAACCCAAAGAAGTGTCATCTGGGGTTAACAGAGGCACAGTATCTAGGGTACTGCATCGCCCAGGGACTGCTCATGCCTCAAGAGAAGAAGATCAAGGCGGTGCGTGAGTACCCAAGACCTACCTCCAAAAAGCAGGTATGTGCCTTCTTGGGTTTGGCCGGTTATTACTGCTGTTTTGTTTCTGACTTTTTCTCAATTGCCTCTCCCCTCTCTGATCTCACCAGAAAAGGCCAGCCAGACTGCGTGCAGTGGAGTCGGGAGGCAGAGGAAGCCTTCAGGAGACTGAAAGAAGCATTGACGAGCTCGCCCATCCTAAGGAACCCCGACTTCACCCTTCCCTTCATTGTGCATACCGGCGGGTCCAAGACAAGGCTAGGGATGGTCCTGTCTCAGGTCTTCGATGGGAAGGAGCACCCGGTCCTCTATGTGAGCCGAAAGCTGTCCCCCGCAGAGCGTAAATACGCCGCTGAGGAGAGAGAGGCCTTGGCCATCAAGTGGGCCATTGAGTAGCTAAGCTATTACCTAGCCGGACGACATTTAACCCTCGTCACGGACCACGCACCTCTTCAATGGATGTCCAAGGCCAAGGACACCAACGCCAGAGTCACTCGGCGGTTCCTCTCTCTCCAGGACTTTGACTTCTCAGTGGAACATCGTTCAGGGGCACAGCACAGCAATGCGGATGGGCTCTCTAGGCGCTACTCACTCTGGGCCCAATGCTTGCCGACAGTAGGCCGTGACGGCGGGCGGCCCGCGCACAAAAGCCGCACATCGCTCCTCGCACGACTGCCGGCAGGGTGCTGAAAGAACAGCGCCACTTCAGCACCCCTATTGTTTTGGACAGCTGGAGTGCATGTGGCCTTGGGGCGGAGCGAAATAATTGTTCACGGCTGGCAGACAATCTCTGCCGTGGCAGCCATCTACCCTCCTGGAGGAGCCAGAGGGATATAAAAGGAGCCCGCAGCAGCGCAGCAGGAGAGGTAGGAGAAGTATCCAACACCACTAACGGTTGCTTTTTTTCTCTCTGCTTTCAGAAGGCGATGTCAGCGGGGAAGACGGCCCCCTAACTCCTCCTGCTGTGCTTGGGGCTCTCTAAAAGCTGCCGCCACTAACCCTCCGTCTCCTCTACGTGCTGCTACACGGAAATTGCCGCACCGACCTCGGAGACAACCTCACCTGCACTCAACCTCACCAGCCCCTTCAAATTCGAATTACTGTTGCACAGTGTATCACTGTAAATAAAAGAGCACATTCCCTAACCAGAGACCTCTCTGGGCTGTGTTCCTTTGTGTGCTAAGGTCTCGCTCATGACATCCATCTATAACCGTTCCATTCGTGTCTATTTCTCGAATCCTCTTCATCACTGCTTCTGTATTCTTGATAGAAATGATAGAATTTTGTAAATACATAGTTAGTATATAGTGCTATGACCAAACTCCACTTCTTTCTCTAAGAAAGATATAATCTATTATATTTTCTATCCATATAAAAGTCTATTCTAATTTATTTTTCAGAAAATCTTCCTCCTTCATGTAACACATTTTGATGTACAAATGATCGTGATGATTAAATGACTATGCAAATTATTCTATGCCATCATCTGGCAACTTCTAGCAGCGTTTTGTGCATGCATAAACTACTCGCCCCTGAAATGAGTCGTCAAAACTGAAGTCAAGATTCCCCCATTAATTAATGATGCAAAATGAATACTCGCACAGTGAAAGAGAGAGAATATTATTATAGCCATGAAAAGAGCAGGAGTAACTGCCTTCATAAGCATTCCTTAAAGGGAAAGTTTCCATGTTGTCTGTGTAATAGATGAAGTATTGTCCATTCCTGTACCAGTAGTACCGGTGAGGAGCAGAGGTCAAAAGACAGGAAGTGCGGCACGTGAGAGCTTGTTCTGTGGACTCACGGGTCACCTGCAGGTCTATATGAAGTTAAAGGTGAATGTGTATAACAGCATATAATGTGTATAACAGACTAGCTGCTCTGTTACCTGTAACTGTTAGAGTAACTCCAGCTGAACTCAGATATTTCTCTCCTTTATCCGTAATGAACATGAGACGACATTCCCCTGAGTCTCTCTCTCAGGTCTGTTATTGTAATAGTAGAGCTGAAGTTTGTCAGCTTTGTGTAGCTCACACGTCGTGCATAGTCTGAGTCTAAAGCTAAGTCCTCTGGCTGTTCTTCCATCCTCCGTTTAGCTTTGCCCTTTAGGCTGAACCAGAAGCCAGGGGTGGTGATTATATTTGAGAAAAAGCACGTCAGGTTCACAGATGACTCCTTCAGAACACAGATCTCATTATGGCATGACACTTTCACATGCTGGATAGCTGATACTGAAACTGAAATATTAACATGAAATATTAAAAAGTCAATAAAACTGTTTCATATTTGTAATGATCACAGTTTCCTTTAAGAAACAGAAATGCTTCTCATCAGACTTTTACCACAGCACAGCTGAATTCTTGAATCTGATTAATTTTCTCTAACAGCAGTTCGGACAGTAGTGCCAGCTGTAAGCTAAATCAGGTTTATATTAATGCACTCATTCTAATACATTGTCATTTCTTTAGTTGGACTTTTACGTTTCTTCAGGACTTGTATCACAGGTGCACTACGTAAACAGATTTTATATGTAACCCCTTTTTGGCCCCTCCCGGAAACCTCTGGTAAAGTACCAATCAGTGAAGTCTAACAAAGTGTTACACGCTGATCACTGGGATGTGAGTAACTTCCAGCAAATTCTACTGAAGACCCTTCCAAAACACAGACACTTTTCTCTGGGTAGGTCACACTCAAACAGTTGCTGTTAACACCTAAAATGAAAACAGGTCATTGGAAGACAGACTCTTTCAGAAACAGCACTAAACTTTTACTGCTTATCTATTTATTTATTCATTTACCTTACTCACATATTCACAAAATATGCCTGATAAAAAAATAAAGCCTGAGTGTGTAGTGTTTGCGAGAGCTGATGTTCCCAATGATCAATCACTGATCACCATTGTTTGTTCCACCCTTGCACTTTTGTCATTTCTTAACAATAATAAATTAATAAAAGTAGTATTAAAATTAAAACAGTGATAAAACATTAAAAGAGTGTTATTCCATCTATAACCGTTCCATTTGTGTCTAATTCTCGAGTCTTCTTTACCACTGCTTCTGTGTTCTTGATAGAAATGATAGAATTTTGTAAATACATAGTTAGTTTATAGTGCTATGACCAAACTCCACTTCTTTCTCTAAGAAATAAGATATAACCCATTATATTTTCTATTCAGATAAAATGCTATTCTAATCTACTTTTCAGAAAATCTTCCTCCTTCATGTAACACATTTTGATGTACAAATGATCACGATGATTAAATGACTATGCAAATTATTCTATGCCATCATCTGGCAACTTCTAGCAACGTTTTGTGCATGCATAAACTACTTTCCCCTGAAATGAGTCGGCAAAACTGAAGTCAAGATTCCCCCATTAATTAATGATGCAAAATGAATACTCGCACAGTGAAAGAGAGAGAATATTATTATAGCCATAATAAGAGCAGGAGTAACTGCCTTCATCAGCATTCCTTAAAGGGAAAGTTTCCATGTTGTCTGTGTATTTCCCTAAGTATTGTGCATTCCTGTACCAGTAGTACCGGTGAGGAGCAGAGGTCAGAAGACAGGAAGTGCGGCACGTGAGAGCTTGTTCTGTGGAGTCACGAGTCACCTGCAGGTCTAAATGAAGTTAAAGGTGAATGTGTATAACAGACGTGTATAACAGCATATAATGTGTATAACACTAGCTGCTCTGTTACCTGTAACTGTTAGAGTAACTCCAGCTGAGCTCAGATATTTCTCTCCTTTATCTGTAATGAACATGAGGTGATATTCCCCTGAGTCTCTCTCTCTCAGGTCTGTTATTGTAAGAGTCGTGCTGAAGTTTGTCAGCTTTGTGTAGCTCACACGTCCTGCATAGTCTGAGTCTAAAGCTAAGTCCTCTGGCTGTTCCTCCTTCCTCCATTTAGCTTTGTCCTTTAGGCTGAACCAGAAGCCAGGGGTGATGTTGATATTTGAGTACGAACACGTCAGGTTCACGGATGACTCCTTCAGAGCACAGATCTTCTCATTACGGCATGACACTTTCACCTGCTGGATAGTTGATACTGAAACTGAAATATTAACATGAAATATTAAAAGTCAATAAAACTGCTTCATATTTGCAATGATCACAGTTTCCTTTAAGAAACAGAAACGCTTCTTATTGTGATCAGACTTTTAATCAGACTTTTACCACAGCACAGCTGAATTCTTGAATCTGATTACTTTTCTCTAACAGCAGCTCTAACAGTAGTGCCAGCTGTAAGCTAAATCAGGTTTATATTAATGCACTCATTCTAATACATTATCGTTTCTTTAGTAGGACTTTTACGTTTCTTCAGGACTTGTATCACAGGCGTGCCACGTAAACAGATTTTATAAATGAGTGTAATTGTTGATGAGGTGAAGTTTTAAGTGAGAAGATGTTTATTTAGCATTTTTGGAAGAAGTCATCAGAGTGCACTTTGTAATAGTCAGAGGTAAAGCTGTAACTTGAAGATCATGATTTCCAACACGGCTTTGTGGTTTCTCAGTAACATGACGAGCTGTTTTTTTTTTCTGTTTTTTTTTCTGCTCAAAACACTGAAAAAAGAGAGGCTGGTGAGGGAATGACTGTTTATAGGCGCTGTGGTATAAGAGGAATAGAAGACTTTGGAATGATTGTTTTATTGTCATTGTCACTGTGAACCCCTAATAATATCACCTATTGTGTAATGCCTGGTGAATAATGACAAATTATACCACTATGCATTGCATAACCACTCTCAGCAGCTGTGGTGTAGCTACGAGGTGGAGTCTGGGTTTAAACACTACTGAAACATTTTACGGTTCCAAATGGTTACTAATGTAACACACATACAGCACAACTTATTACATATGTACAGTTTATGAACACCATTATAGCACAATTACTGTGCAAAACAATCTTATTCAATGTCAAAGAACAGGATTTTCACAGTAATCGTGCTGTAATTGTGCTGATTTTCATAAAAGGCCAAAAGAGTCATCAGATTTCTATGCCACTTTTAACCTCCTAAACCTCAAATGAGCAAATGAACTTTTCTCTTACTCTACCATCACATTTCACAGAGAAATAAAAATGAATCAGGATCATGCGTGAAAGCCGGCTCACTCATGGATATCGAGGTGATGGATGATGAAGTACCAAAGATCTTCGTTTACAAGATAAAATAGCATTTTCCTGCAATTACTTATATACTGTATGTACATCTAATTTTAATTATTTTCAGTGGAGCGGTCATAAAGGTATTTTATGGTAATGACAGTAAATCATGCCTTAAATGTTTAAATAAAATATTTGTGCCGTCACCGCTCCTACTGTTGACTAGCTTCCACCACAAATATACAAGCACATGACACTTACTTATAAAATAATACAGATTTCATATTTCCTCATCACCCCCTGAAATTCCTGTAATTCCTGGCTATGCAGATACAAGCTACTCTGTCTAGAAAATAAAGTAATCTGGATATAGCATGGAAAAGTAAATACTCATTTAGCACAGTTTATGGACTTTTAATAACCTAGAGTCTGCGACAACATTGCGATTTTTGTTTCCATTCACTTTCCGTTCACCTACTGTACATTTTTATTCAGGTCTGATTAAGTTGACTTTGTATGTGGAGTTCTTTAGTTTAGGCCTGTTGAAAAATATCCCACGGTTAACATATTCCTTGTAGCAGAGACAGGTTCATCTAATACCTGAAGTTGAGTTTTGCACTTACCACAGCATTCTGTTTTACACAACATTCACATTATCTTAGTCTCTTCCTTTTCTTTACATGAGAACAGGCATTCAAGTTTAATTAATCTCCATTTCTTACACTATATTCATTTCTTTTGTGCTCTAAAAAGTGTCTCTTTATCTTAATTTCTTTTTCTAAACCTAGTTAAAGATGTACTTGTCAGGACCGGGGATCGAGCCCCGGGTCTCCGGCGTGAGGGACGGACGTTTTGCCGTTGACCCCCCCCCCCCCTTTTCTTTGGCTGTGGGTAGTTTGGGCAAGGGGATGAACTTGACGGCCTTGGAAAACCGGTCAACAATGACCATGACGCTGGTGTTCCCTTGAGACGATGGAAGCCCGGTAATGAAGTCCACGGACAGGTGGGACCAGGGTCTATGAGGGATGGGAAGAGGCTGCAGGAGACCCTGGGGAGACTGGTGCGTTGTTTTGCTCTGGTTGCATACAGGACAGGCCCTGACATAGGTGGTGACGTCCTCCTTGATGGTAGGCCACCAAAATCGCCTCTGGAGGAACTCGAGAGTACGCGAGGGACCCGGGTGACATGAGAAACGGGAGGAATGCCCCCACTGAAGAACCGGGGATCGAACAGCCTTGGGTACATACAAGCAGTTGGCCGGGCCACTTCCTGGGTCGGGTTCTCTGGCTTGGGCTTGTCTCACAGTGTCCTCAAGTTTCCACCTGACAGGAGCTACTATTTTCAAGCTCGGGATGATAGGGAGGACCTTATCCTCTCGCGACGTGCTTGCGTAGACTCGGGACAGTGAATCTGGTTTGAGGTTCTTGGAACCAGGACGGTAAGACAGGACAAAGTGAAATCTGTTGAAGAACAGCGACCAACGCGCCTGTCGGGGATTGAGCCGCTTGGCTTGTTGGATGTACTCAAGATTTTTGTGGTCCGTGAGTACTCGGAACGGGTGTTTAGCGCCCTCAAGCCAATGCCTCCACTCCTCTAGTGCTGACTTAACAGCCAGAAGCTCTCGATCACCCACATGGTAGTTTCTCTCTGTCGGGGTAAGACGGTGGGAAAAAAAGGCGCAGGGGTGCAGCTTGCCGTCTTTACACCTTTGAGACAGCACCGCTCCGACTCCTACTTCAGAGGCATCTACCTCTATGACAAATGGAATCTCCGGAGCCGGGAGAACCAGAATAGGAGCCGAGGAGAAGCGGGTCTTGAGTTCGCAGAAGGCCGACTCAGCGTCCCGGCTCCAGCGAAAGCCGGCGGAGGTGCCCTTGGTGAGTGCTGATAACGGGGCTGCAACGGAGCTGAAGTTCCGGATTAACTTGCGATAAAAATTGGCGAACCCGAGGAAGCGTTGGACCTCTTTTACAGACGAGGGGGTAGGCCAATCCATGAATGCACTCACCTTTTTTGGGTCCATTTGGATTAGACCGGGCTTGATGACAAATCCCAAGAACTGGACCTGGGTTACGTGGAACTCGCATTTCTCCGGCTTGACGTACAGGTGGTTGTCCAGAAGGCGTCTGAGGACTTTGCTGACATGGGTAACATGCTCCTGCAGAGAGCTCGAGAAAATGAGGATGTCATCCAGATACACAAAGACGAATTTGTTGAGCATGTCCCTAAGCACGTCGTTGACCAGGAAGACCGCAGGAGCATTAGTGAGGCCAAAAGGCATAACCAGGTACTCATAGTGCCCCGTAGGCGTGTTGAAGGCCGTCTTCCATTCGTCACCCGGTCGGATACGCACCAGGTGGTAGGCATTACGCAAGTCCAGTTTGGTAAAAATCGAGGCCTCTTGAAGGACCTCAAAAGCGGTGGCCATGAGAGGTAGGGGATAGCGGTTGCGCACAGTGATCTTGTTGAGCCCCCTGTAATCGATACACGGCCCCTGTCCTTCTTCCCGACGAAAAAGAACCCCGCCCCAGTCGGGGAAGTGGATGGACGGATAATCCCGGCTGCGAGGGACTCTTCAATGTACTCGTTCATGGCGGCCCTTTCAGGAGGGGACAACGAGAAGATGCGCCCTCTAGAGGGACTGGAGTCAGGGACGAGGTCTATAGTGCAGTCGTAGGGGCGATGAGGAGGCAATGAGGTGGCTTTCCTCTTACTAAAAACTGTCTTGAGGTGGTGGTACTGCGGGGGAATACGAGACAGATCTATGGTTTCTAGGGACTCAGGAGCAGGGTCAGGGTCTCTCTGGCCCAAGCACGTAGTCTGGCACGACGCACCCCAACTGAGAATTGCCCCCGTGGACCAGTTGACGTGTGGGTTGTGCTGGAGGAGCCAGGGGTACCCAAGGATGATGGGAATCTCGGGAGACTCGATAAGGTAGAAACAGATCTCCTCCTGGTGCTGGTGGACGGCCAGCCGAAGGGAAGAGGTAAGCTGGGTTATTTTGCCAGGGGCTAGCGGCCTACCATCCAACACTGTGGCAGTCATGGGAGCAGGAAGAGAGTTCCTGGGGATCTGGAGTCTCTGGGCTAGGGAAATGTCCATAAAGTTCCCAGCAGCGCCGGAGTCAATTAAGGCATGGAGTGGGTGTTGCTGGTGACTCCAGGTGAGAGTGATGGGAAGGACCAGCCCGGAGTCAGAGGGAGCGGCAGTGCGAGTTACTCCCGTGACAGTCCTGCCTCGCCTGTACGGGACTGGGCGTTTCCCAAGAGCTCGGGGCAAGAGGTACGGAAATGGCCAGACCGACCACAGTATAAGCAACAATGTTCCCGCGTGCGACGGTTTCGCTCCGCAGGGGAGAGGCGGGCCCTGCCCAACTGCATCGGTTCCGAGGGGTCTTGGGGATCAGAGCGCCCCTGAACTGCAATAGGGCTGGCCGGGAGCATGGGAACAGCTCTGGTCTCTCTCTCTCCGGCGATTATCCAACCGGACAGCCTGGTCAATGAGGACCTCAAGGTCCCGGGCAGGCTCTCTAGTAGCCAGGTCATCCTTGATTGCCTCGGATAGCCCGTTCAAGAAGCAAACCATGAGGGCTTCGTCGTTCCAGCCACTGCCGGCTATGGTTCGGAACTTGATGGCATATTCAGCAGCCGGAGGGTGAGGAGCCTGGTGGAGGCTTACCGGCCGCTCAGGATGGTCAAACACTCGCTTGAATTTCTCTACAAACCCAGAGTAGCTTGCGCCTTCCAGACAGCCGTTGCCCACAAGAGAGCCGTTCCAGAGAGAAGGGTAATCACATAGGCAATCTTGGCCTGATCAGACGGGAAGGAGGAGGGCTGCAGCTCGAACAGAAGAGAACACTGGGTCAGAAACCCGTCACAACCGAGGTAACCGAGGTTCAGCCACTGGAGTGGGGGCTCGAGACTCAGGAAGGGGCACGGAGGCTGCCCTAGGTGCCGAAGCTGATGCAGCAGGAAGCCTGGCAGATAGCAGCCAAGAGATCCGTTAGCAGCTGAGAGTGTTGCAGGGTCTCCTGCTGAGCCAGGATGGCCTTGTGGCGTTTTACGGTGGACTCATGCTGGGCCATGGTGGCAAGGAGCTCCTGAGTGTTGGGCGTTTCTGGATTCATTGTGGCTTGGTTATTCTGTCAGGACCAGGGATCGATCCCGAGTCTCCAGCGTGAGGGATGAGGCGGTGAACCCGCGATGCAAACGCTGAAGTGGTGCACAAGAATTTTATTTTTAAAAAATCACAAGGGCAAACAAAATAACACAAGGGCAAAAATGGCGAGAAACAAGAAGGCAAAGGATCTCAAAAACGAAGACGAGGCAGGGGAACTGAAGACCGCCGAAAAATGAAAAGAGAAACAGGGAAAAAAGACAAAAAAAAAAAAAACAACAAGGCAAGGGCGCTAGAAAAAACACAGAAGATATTAACTCGAGAGAAGCAACAACGAAGACAACAGGGGCTTAGGAAACAACAATAACCAAGCGGGGAACAAAGGCAAAAGGGACGGCTTAAATACACAGAACGGGAACAAGACACAGGTGGAAAGCAATGAAACCAATTACAACAAAGAAAAACTATGGCTGGGCGACATCTAGTGGGGAAAAAAAAACATAACACAACAAAAAACACAGAAAAAAGGACCAAAACTCTGACAGTACTGTGTCCTGATTTTAGCTTTTGCTTCTCTTTTGTTTCATCTGTTATTACTGTGTCTGTGTCTGTTCCTTTAAAAGGCTGGAAGCTCTAGGGTACTACTATACTAATACTAGGGTCAGGGGCATTCATCCTCAAGTTCCACACTGCAGTGCAGTGGCTTAACCATCTTCAAATACACACTAATAGCTATAGCACTAACTACATTGTGCAGCATGAACTGGAATGATTTTTGAGGTTTTTTTCTGCTTTGATGGACTTAATTGGATGCCAAACTGAAATGATTAGATGCTAAACCAATCCCTTTCAGTTCGTGTATATTACATTGCTTTAAGACTACACTAAAGTTCATTAAAAATGCAGCAGCCTGCATGAAAATCACCTTTACAGCCCCTGACTGTGAATTTTTGTCTTATAATGACTTCAGGACACGGAGAAAAAGAGAAGCTGGTGAGGGAACAACTGTTATAACGTAACACATACGGAACCAACTCGTTGAAACTTATAAGGAACACATAAGGAAGTAATTTGTTGAACTTAATGAAAGGAACTAACTTGTTTCGTGGAAATTCTACAAGCTTTGAGCAACTTACTTGTGTTTGGAATCAGAGATTCACTGCTGCTACTGATGTCACTAATGTCACTGACATTGCTGATGATGCAACAAGCCCCGCCCACTTACTGGTCCCTTGAGAGAGGGAAAGAGAGAGAGAGAAAGAGAGAGAAACGTACCTTTATCATGAGCTGCTGTTTATGTTCTCATTTTATGAGATCCAGATCAAACTCTGTTTCTGAAACTTTGCATTTTTTTCTTGCCGCCGCTACTGTGACGTCATAACAGTATAATTCTATAACTAGATGTGCTTGGCTCCGCACGTGTATAGTTACAGCGCCTCCAGAAAGTAGTCACTCCCCCCAACCCTCCTTCCCCCGGTGATTATTTCTTTTTTTTGCTGTATTACAACATCAAATTAAATCATGGGATTTTTTTTCTGCTCCTTTTTCAATTGATTCTCTACAGAAACAACATTCAATAAAGTAAGTATCTAAATATCCTTAGAATTATTAAAAAATAATTTTATAAAAGTCTGCATAATTGAAAAGTGTTCTTACCCCGGATCCACCGAGACCCTGACAAAGATGAAGCTGAAAGTGAGTTGAATTACTTGAAGCTTTTCAACAGTGTGTGCTGGTGCCATGTGGTGGTCAAACCCATGAAGTGCAGATAGTAGTCTAGTCTACTCCAAGTGGATGCTGCAGCAGGGTTTTGGGTCCCAGCTAACAAATCTGTACCTTCTAATGCTTTGAAAACACTTTTTAAACAATAAAACCAACTGGCCACATGAAGTAATGCTGTGTAATTATTAATTATTAATAAAGATGCTCGCTTTCTCATAGGAAGAAGTCATCTCAGGAAGCAGCCTAAAATACTTACAAACTCCATCTACATCATCATCAGCATCATCTACAACAGTGATTAGTAATAATTTAGTCTACTTCTTAGTTCTTTTAGTTATCATTCTCCAGTTCTGGAGTACTTCTCCTCACTGAGTCGAGTAGCCACATCCTGAAAAAAACACAGAATATTATCACATTATAGACTATAAAAAACACCCTTGTGCACAAACACATTTACAGACTACACACTTACTCTCAGAGGACGTGGTTACAGGGTTCGAGCATCTGAAAGTGTCACTTCTGTAAAATGCACAAAAATAAAATAAACATTCAATAAACATTCTACACGCTTGTTTACAGAATTGGTTTTTGGGGATTACAGTTCTTTGTCTCTTACACACACACACACACAAATACATACATGCTACAGACTTACCCTCAGCGTATCAGGAGGATATGGTTGCAGGGTTCAGAGTTGTGTAAGTGTCACTGGCAGAGCCTTGAACATTCTAGGGGAGAAATGAGAGTTTAGAGAACTAAACACACACACACACACACACACACACACACACACACACACACACACAGAGACTGTATACATACTTGCAGAGTGTCATAATCTGGGGACATAGTCATGGCGTTCATTGCTGTGTATGTGTCATCTCCAGGCATTGGAACACTCTGAGAGAAATGAGAGAACAGAGTAAAGTTCATATTTGAACATGTCACATGATCAAACAGTCTCTCCTTTCATCCACACTCACCTGTCTGCTCTCACCAGTGCTGCTGTGGCCATGAGCTGTGCTCGACTTCCTCTTCCTGAGAAACAGCAAACACATGTTCATACTAGATGCAAATGACTTTTGAAAAAATATATATATATATATATTCAGTATGTTCACATTTCACATACCACATCCACAGAGCTCCTGAGAGGAGTGTTACTGCCAGGAAGACAATCAGTCCCACCATGATGACCTTTAAATCTATTTTCTTCTCTGAACCTTCGGAAATAAATCATGGGCAACATGAGGCTCTATTTTTGTGCTAGCACAAGCATAATTTGCTGGTCAAGAATAGTGTGTGGCTATTTTGTTTGGTCAATTTTCTCACGTTTCTACACTGTTGCTATTAACATGCGATATGTAGGTGGAGCAGTGCAAAAGGGGGCGTGGCAAAATCCGCCAACACAGTGGCATTTTTGATGCGCTTTCTGATACGGGCTCTTATGCAGATGCTGGGATAAGACAGCATTTTCTTGATGAATGCATAGTTTTAAACGTCCTGTCTAAAAAGCTCTATATAAATCCACTGAATAACTGATTTGTTTCCACAACAGTATGCAGTGTCAATGCTGTTATGACTTTAATAGCTTTCCTAGCCAGTTTTACATTTTACAGATTGTGTCTCAAGATTTATGCTGGACTTTCACTTTCTCTATTGTAAGATAGTTTAGAGTGTAAAATTATTGGAAAAGTGAGAAAAAGTGAGAATCTTTAATTCAGCTAATAAATATAGCTCAGACATCCTGAGTGCGCGTGGCAGTTCGATGCACACATCTTGTCATTTTGTCTACATTCATCAATGACTAATACCTTTCAATCTTTGCTAATAAATAAACAAGCATAATTACTGTACTGTAAAAATACAGTATCCCAACCCTTGCAGATGTTTCTCACACTTATATCAAAGGTTTCCACTAAATTACCAACATAAACCTGTGACAGAGAAAACAGAAAATATATTTGTGTAAGATCTGTCAGTCTGTTTTTTCCCCCCTACCATGAGAAAAGAAATATAATTGTTTGACATGAAAACAATTTTAACAGTGTAGCATGAATAATCTGATCTCTTCTTAATATAATCATTTAAACCCAAATACATTTGCACAAATGATGCCACAAAGATACCAAAAATATACAACATCCTGATCTTATGCCAGGAAAATAGAGCTGATGTTCAGTTACAGCAGAAGAATGACTGGAATTATATGTTTAAAAGTTATTTAAGCCTGATATAAACTTTTAAGACGTTAATGTGTCAAAGACAGATCATTACAGCACATTACTGTTTTGTTTTTACTTTAAGTAAAAAGAGTAAAATCCACACTCACACACTGGAGGAGAGAGGAGACTGTCATGGCCTTCAACAGCACAGCTGTAACTGACCGCACCACTGACTGCAGCTACAGAGCAGGAGGCAGATTTACAGTCAGACACACGCTGTCCGTTCTTGTACCAGATGTAAGTGGGGTTGTTAGACAGAGTGCAGGTGGTGATACAGCTCAGCTTCTTTTGTCCACTACCCGAGTCTGATACTGTAACCTTCAGATCTGCAAATAATAAATTAGTTTTGATATTATTTTCATCTATTTCATCTATGTAAATGTAGTTAAGTAAATGTATAATTATGTGGTGTTACCTGTAACAGAAAGAGAGACTCCAGGTTCACCGGTGTAATTACCCCCATCAGTGTAGAATCTGAATCTGTATGTTTGAGCATCTCTCTCTCTCAGGTTAGTGATTCTCAGACTACAGTTATTCTGGGAGCTCTGTGTGTACTGCACTCGGCCCTGATACTCCTCATCCTCTCTCACATCCACAGCCTCAGCATCAGCCTGCTTTTTAATGAACCAGAACACTTTTTTGACGTTGTAACGATCAGGGAAGGTGTAATAACTGTGTATATCCACTGATGAGCCAATCAGAGAGCAGATAGTCTGGGTGGAGTAAGTCACATTCCAGCAGATCTCATCAAAAACACCTGGAAAAAAAACAAAATTAATTATAACAGACATCTAGGTTTAAAAAAAAGCCCTAAAAAAGCACAATTTCATCATGAATCACTGCATGTGAGTTTATTGTAATCTAACAGAAGCTGCCAGTGAGACAATGACAGAATGAGTGAAGTTTAAAGTGAGTTCTTACAGACAGCAGGAGAGCGAAGCTCCTCATGTCCTCTTACAGCACAGGAGTAGCTGCCTGCATGCCCACTAGTGAGATACAGTTCATTTGTCCTGTCCTGGTGAGGAACACGCTGTCCGTTCTTGAACCAGACATAAGAGAGATTGTAGGTGCAGGTGTTGTTACAGCTCAGCGTCTTGAAGTTGCTATCCGAGCCCCAGTCTGATACTGTAACCTTCAGATCTGCAAATATTAAACAGGTGTAACCCCGTTAAGATATAGTGTATATATGTTCATGCATGCAGATACAATTTTGTTAAAAATGTAGCTCATACACGCACTTGGAAACACACTTGTGCACAGAACGCAGTTTGTAAATAAGGTTCAGTTCATAAAAGTTCGTGGGGATCAAAACTTTTATTTCATTTGTTTTAAGATAATTTCATTGCTTTGTTTAAAAAGAGAGTTGAAAAGTACAAACCTGGGGGTTAATGAGCGGAGAGAGCGGGAAAAGAAAAAAAAGGAGAGAAGTTTTTTCTCCGTGAAAAAAACTAGGAATTAAGAATAACTATTGAACTGTGACTGTAAGTTAAAACTTGGGATTGTTAAAACAAGAACTTACTAGTTACGAACTGTTAAAAAAAAAGGGAGCTGCTGTTTCTCCACGAAGTTTGCACACAGTGTGTTACCTAGTTGAATAGCCTAGTTAGCTAGCCGAACTGCTAGCCTACTGTTCAGCTCACACAGCTACACACTATTGGCTGCCGTTCGCCTGTTTCCTCTGGGAGTCGCTAAGGAGAACCAGATAGCGCTCTGAGCTACCGGGTAACGCTCAGGGTTCCTCTGGCACCGTTGGATAAAC
>CM040478.1:15905129-15918057 GCA_022758105.1 Pangasianodon gigas | reverse complement strand
AAAACATCCTCCGAGAGCAACTTCTCCCAACCATCCAAGAACAGTTTGGTGATGAACAATGCCTTTTCCAGCATGATGGAGCACCTTGCCATAAGGCAAAAGTGATAACTAAGTTGCTCGGGGAACAAAACATCGAAATTTTGGGTCCATGGCCAGGAAACTCCCCAGACCTTAATCCCATTGAGAACTTGTGGTCAATCCTCAAGAGGCGGGTGGACAAACAAAAACCCACAAATTCTGACAAACTCCAAGCATTGATTATGCAAGAATGGGCTGCCATCAGTCAGGATGTGGCCCAGAAGTTGATTGACGGCATGCCAGGGCGAATTGCAGAGGTCTTGAAAAACACTGCAAATATTGAGTCTTTGCATAAACTTAATGTAATTGTCAATAAAAGCCTTTGACACTTATGAAATGCTTGTAATTATACTTCAGTATTCCATAGTAACATCTGACAAAAAGATCTAAAAACACTGAAGCAGCAGACTTTGTGAAAATTAATATTTGTGTCATTCTCAAAACTTTTGGCTCCAACTGTAATGTCACTGACTTTGCTGATAATGCAACAAGCCCCGCCCTTTTACTGGTCCCTTGAGAAAGAGAGTCAGAGAGAGAGAGAAAAACTTACCTTTGTCATGAGCTGCTGTTTATCATCTCACTTTGTGGGATCCAGACAAGACTCTATTTCTGAAACTTTGCATTTTTTCTTGGCGTCGCTACTGTGACGTCGTAACAATATAATTCCATAACTAGAAGTGCTTGGCTCCACACATGTGTATATAGTTTCAGCGCCTCCAGAAAGTAGTCACTCCCCCCAACCCTCCTTCCCCTGGTGATTATTTCTTTTTTTTTGCTGTATTGCAACATCAAATTAAAGCATGGGATTTTTTTTCTGCTCCTTTTTCAATTGACTCTCTACAGAAACAACATTCACTAAAGTAAGTATCTAAATATCCTTAGAATTCTTAAAAAATAATTTTATAAAAGTCTGCATAATTGAAAAGTGTTCTTACCCCGGATCCACCGAGACCCTGAGAAAGATGAAGCTGAAAGTGAGTTGAATTACTTGAAGCTTTTCAACAGTGTGTGCTGGTGCCATGTGGTGGTCAAACCCATGAAGTGCAGATAGTAGTCTAGTCTACTCCAAGTGGATGCTGCAGCAGGGTTTTGGGTTCCAGCTAACAAATCTGTGCCTTCTAATGCTTTGAAAACACTTTTTAAACAATAAAACCAACTGGCCACATGAAGTAATGCTGTGTAATTATTAATTATTAATAAAGATGCTCACTTTCTCATAGGAAGAAGTCATCTCAGGAAGCAGCCTAAAATACTTACAAACTCCCCAAATCCAACATCAGCTACAACAGTGATTAGTAATAATTTAGTCTACTTCTTTATATTTATTGTGGATGCAAAATGTATAAAGGGTTAACCAGGCTCTTTTCAGGTAGTAAGCTATTCCAGTAAAATGGACTTCCTGGGGATTGGTTCATCACCATCCATTCTCAGAGCTACAGTTTCAGACCGGAAGTGTACACTGTACACAAACATGGCGGAGGACACACTGAGTACTCCCTTAATCTAAGTTTAAGATTGACCCGAGGGCCCTGGAGCTGTGAGGCATCAACCTGCTGTATCACCGTGCTGTCGCAAATAATAATAGTGCAATAACTAATAGCAGTGACAGAAAAAAGGAAAAAATAATCTAGAATATTACACTTGGAATATAATAAGACAGTGTGTAATAACAGAATACAAAAGCAGCTTGTTGAGCCCATTCCAATGTTAGTCCCTGCTTTTCTGCTATAACAGCCTTCTTGATTCTTGCTAGGATGGCGCCGCGGATGGCTGCCTCGGTCTGGGGCTCCCTAGCGTTTTTGTTTTTGTTGTTTGTTTGTCCTGTCCTTTGTCACCTTTCACTGATCACTTTTACCAGGGACGAATTGCTGAACATCAGGCAATGCACTCCCGTCAATCTTTTACCGATTTTTGAACATTCTGACATCTTACTGGACATTTTAGTCGGAGGAGCGGCAGTTCTATACAGGCACAAACGCAAGCGAGGGAAACAGGTGGGCGCGCTCGTGAAGCTCGTGAACTTCTCCTCACCCGGACAAACAAGGACTTTTCCAGCTCCGCAGCTCTGTGCTTCACGGAAACCTGGCTGAACGAATCCATTCCGGACAGCGCATTACATCTGCCGGGCTTCCAGCTGGTCAGAGCGGATCGCATCGCCGAGTCATCAGGGAAAACGAGGGGCAGTGGATTATGTTTTTACATAAACAAAGGTTGGTGCACTGATATAACAATGTTGAAGAAGATATGCCGTCCTAACCTAGAAGCGCTCTTCATCAACTGCAAGCCTTTTTATTCACCGCGCGAGTTTTCCCCGTTCAATCTGGTGAATGTCTACGTCCCTCCTCAAACCTGCACAAGCACGGCACTGCAAAAGCTGGCCGATCAGATTACAGACACAGAGCGACAACACCCCGACTCACTTATTATTATTCTTGGTGATTTTAAAAGAGCAAACCTCACCCAGGAACTACCAAAATACAGACAGCACATTACGTGTCCCACCAGAGACAACACACTTGACCACTGTTACACCACAATAAAGGACGCATATCGTTCTGTTACCAGTGCAGCTTTGGGTCTCTCCGATAACTGCCTAGTTCATCTTGTCCGAGCATACAGCCAAAAACTTAAATCTGCCAAGCCTGTAGTAAGGACTGTGAAGAGATGGACTAATGAAGTAGAACGGGATCTACAAGCCTGTTTCGACTGCACTGATTGGAGTGTTTTTGAAGCTGCAGCCACTGATTTGTATGAACTCACTGATACTGTGACATTCTATATCAGTTTCTGTGAGGATGTAACAATGACAAACCATGGTTTACTACAAAACTCGGACAGCTTCGTCAAGCCAAAGAAGATGCTTACCGAAGTGGGGACAAAGTGCTGTGCAATCAGGCCAAAAACAGACTGACAAAGGAGATGAGTAGCTAAAAGAAGCTACTCTGAAAAGCTGAAAAAACAGTTTTCAGCCAACGACGCTGCAGCAGTACGGAATGGCCTGAAAGCCATCACCATCTACAAGACATTATCCCCTCAATCTGGGAATCAACAACTGGCTGATGATCTGAAGCATTTCTACTGCATATTTGAAAGAGGCAATCTCACACCCCACACCCACTCTGACTAACATCTCTTCACACAAACATCGACACCTCCTGTAACCCCCCCTCACCCCCATCTTGATACTCAACCTGCACTTAGGATCTGGGAAAAGAATGTGTGCCAGCTCTTCAGGAGACAAAAGATCAGGAAAGCACCAGGCCCAGACAATGTCTCACCCACCTCTCTGAAAGTCTGTGCAGACCAGCTGTCACCCATCTTCACATGGATCTTCAACAGATCACTGGACCAGTGCAAAGTCCCTTCCTGCTTCAAACGCTCCACTATCATCCCCGTCCCGAAGAAATCCAAGATCTCTGGGCTGAATGACTACAGACCTGTTGCCTTAACATCTGTGGTCATGAAGTCATTTGAGAGACTAGTGTTGACCCACCTGAAGAACATCACTGGACCCTTACTAGACCCCCTTCAGTTTGCCTACAGAGCAAAAGATCAGTGGATGATGCAGTCAACATGGGACCGCATTACATCCTGCAACACCTTGACAGACCAGGGACTTATGCAAGGATTCCGTTTGTGGACTTCAGCTCGGCGTTCAACACCATCATCCCGGATCTCCTCCTGACCAAACTGACACGGCTGTCTGTGCCCACCTCCCTCTGTCAGTGGATCACCAACTTCCTGACAGACAGGCAGCAGCTAGTGAGGTTGGGATAATTCACATCTATCACCTGCTCAGTCAGTACTGGTGCTCCTCAGGGATGTGTGCTCTCCCCACTACTATTCTCCCTCTACACAAATGACTGCACCTCCTCAGACACCTCTGTAAAGCTCCTGAAGTTTGCAGATGACACCACAGTCATTGGCCTCATCCAGGAAGGTTGATGAGTCTGCATACAGAAGGGAGGTTGAGCAGCTGGCTGTCTGGTGCAGTCAAAACAACCTGGAGCTGAACACGCTCAAAACACCATCCTGGACAGCACTGTCGCCACTGTGGAGTCCTTCAGGTTCTTGGGCTCTACCATCTCAAAGGACCTGTTGCCCTCCAGCCGGCGCCTCAGAGCACTGACCACTAGAACAACCAGGCACAAGAACAGCTTTTTCCCCACAAGCCATTTCCCTCATGAACAGTTAACTACTTCTAGGTCCTTATTAGTGTATTACCTTTCTGTGGATACAATTTTTTGTGCGATATGTAAATTCATTCTTTACTATAGTACCTGTACGCATATCCTTAATGGTTCTGCCATTGCTTTTACCTTGCATATAGCTGTATATATCTAATCCATTTAAGCCTATTGTGTCTACTGTACAGTGTTAGATATTCTCTCATATTATCATTATTATTATTTGTAAATTTTATTATTATATGTCTTGTCATCTTATTGGTATGTGTGTTCTGGAAGCTTCATACCAAGTGGAGGCGGTGCGTGAGTACCCAAGACCTATACCTCCAAAAAGAAGGTATGTGCCTTCTTGGGTTTGGCCAGTTATTACCGCCGTTTTGTCCCTAACTTTTCCTCAATTGTCTCTCCCCTCTCTGATCTCACCAGGAAAGGCCAGCCAGACAGCGTGCAGTGGAGTTGGGAGGCAGAGGAAGCCTTCAGGAGACTAAAAGAAGCATTGACGAGCTTGCCCATCCTAAGGAACCCCGACTTCACCCTCCCCTTCATTGGGCATACCGAAGGGTCCGAGACAGGGCTAGGGACGGTCCTGTCTCAGGTCTTCGATGAGGAGGAGCACCCGGTCCTCTATGTGAGCCGAAAGCTATCCCCTGCAGAGCGTAAATACGCCGCTGTGGAGAGAGAGGCCTTGGCCATCAAGTGGGCTATTGAGGAGCTAAGCTATTACCTAGCCGCTCCGTGACGGCAGGCGGGCGGCCCGCTCACAAAGGTCGCACATCGCTCCTCGCACGACTGCCGGCAGGGTGCTGAATGGACAGCGCCACTTCAGCACCCCTATAGTTTTGGACAGCCAGAGTGCGCGTGGCTGCGAGGCGGAGCGAATTAATTGTTCACGGCTGGCAGACAATCTCTGCCGTGGCAGCAATCTACCCTCCTGGAGGAGCTGGAGGGATATAAAAGGAGCCCGCAGCAGGAGAGGTAGGAGAAGTATCCAACACCACTAATGGTTGTTTTTTTCCTCTGCTTTCAGAAGGTGATGTCAGCGGGGAAGACGGCCCCCTAACTCCTCCTGCTGTGCTAGGGGCTAAAGCTAAAAGCTAAAAGCTGCCGCCACTAACCCTCCGTTTCCTCTGCGTGCTGCTACACGGAAATTGCCGCACCAACCTCGGAGACAACCTCACCTGCACTCAACCTCACCAGCCCCTTCACATTTGAATTACTGTTGCACAGCGAATCACTGTAAATAAAAGAGCACATTCCCCTAACCAGAGACCTCTCTGGGCTGTGTTCCTTTGTGTGCTAAGGTCTCGCACGTCACATCCATCTATAACCGTTCTATTCGTGTCTATTTCTCAAATCCTCTTCACTGCTTCTGTATTCTTGATAGAAATTATAGAATTTTGTAAATACATAGTTAGTTTATAGTGCTATGACCAAACTCCACTTCTTTCTCTAAGAAATAAGATATAATTATATTTTCTATTCATATAAAAGTCTATTCTAATTTATTTTTCAGAAAATCTTTGTCCTTCATGTAACACGTTTTGATGTACAAATGATCATGATGATTAAATGACTATGCAAATTATTCTATGCCATCATCTGGCAACTTCTAGCAACGTTTTGTGCATGCATAAACTACTCGCCCCTGAAATGAGTCGTCAAAACTGAAGTCAAGATTCCCCCATTAATTAATGATGCAAAATGAATACTCACACAGTGGAAGAGAGAAAGTATTATAGCCATGAAAAGAGCAGGAGTCACTGCCTTCATCAGCATTTCTTAAAGGGAAAGTTTCCATGTTGTCTGTGTATTTCCCTAAGTATTGTCCATTCCTGTACCAGTAGTACCGGTGAAAAGCAGAGGTAAGAAGACAGGAAGTGCGGCACGTGAGAGCTTGTTCTGTGGACTCACGGGTCACCTGCAGGTCTAAATGAAGTTAAAGGTGAATGTGTATAACAGACGTGTGTAACAGCACAGGTTATTACACACTAGCTGCTCTGTTACCTGTAACTGTTAGAGTAACTCCAGCTAAGCTCAGATATTTCTCTCCTTTATCCGTAATGAACATGAGGTGATATTCCCCTGAGTCTCTCTCTCTCAGGTCTGTTATTGTAATAGTCGAGCTGAGGTTTGTCATCTCTGTGTAGCTCACACGTCCTGCATAGTCTGAGTCTAAAGCTAAGTCCTCTGGCTGTTCCTCCTTCCTCCATTTAGCTTTGTCCTTTAGGCTGAACCAGAAGCCAGTGGTGATGATGATATTTGAGTACGAACACATCAGGTTCACGGATGACTCCTTCAGAGCACAGATCTCATTACACCATGACACTGTCACGTGCTGGATAGCTGATACTGAAACTGAAATATTAACATGAAATATTAAAAGTCAATAAAACTGCTTCATATTTGTAATGATCACAGTTTCCTTTAAGAAACAGAAACGCTTCTTATTGTGATCAGACTTTTAATCAGACTTTTACCACAGCACAGCTGAATTCTCTAATCTGATTACTTTTCTCTAACAGCAGCTCTGACAGTAGTGCCAGCTGTAAGCTAAATCCGGTTTATATTAATGCACTCATTCTAATACATTATCGTTTCTTTAGTAGGACTTTTACGTTTCTTCAGGACTTGTATCACAGGCGCGCCACGTAAACAGATTTTATAAATGAGCGTAATTGTTGATAAGGTGAAGTTTTAAGTGAGAAGATGTTTATTTAGCATTTTTCGAAGAAGTCATCAGTGTGCACTTTATAATAGTCAGAGGTAAAGCTGTAACTTTCAAGATCATGGTTTCCGACACGGCTTTGAGGTTTCTCAGTAACATTACAAGCTGTGTTTTTCTGTCTAATTATGCTCAAAACAAAAGAGAGTCTGGTGAGGGAATGACTGTTCATAGGCACTGTGGTATAAGAGGAATAGAAGACTTTGGAATGTTTGTTTTATTGTCATTGTCTCTGTGATCCCCTAATAATATCACCTGTTGTGTAATGCCTGGTGAATAATGACAAATTATACTACTATGTATTGCAAAACCACTCTCAGTAGCTGTGGTGTAGCTACGAGGTGGATTCTGGGTTTAAACACTTTACAGTTCCAAATGGTTACTAATGTAACACACATACAGCACAGCTTATTACATACATACAGTTTATGAACACCATTATAGCACAATTACTGTGCAAAACAATCTTATTCAATGTCAAAGAACATGATTTTCACTGTAATTGTGCTGATTTTCATAAAAGGCCAAAAGAGTCATCAGATTTACTATGCCACTTTTAACCTCCTAAACCCCAAATGAACAAATGAACTTTTCTCTTAGTCTACAATCACATTTTACCGAGAAATAAAAATGAATCAGGATCATGCGTGAAAGCCGGCTCACTCATGGATATCGAGGTGATGGATGATGACGTACCAAAGATCTTCGTTTACAAGATAAAATAGCATTTTCCTGCAATTACATTTCTTCATCACCCCCTGAAATTCCTGTAATTCCTGGCTATGCAGATACAAGCTACTCTGTCTAGAAAATAAAGTAATCTGGATATAGCATGGAGAAGTAAATACTCATTTAGCACAGTTTATGGACTTTTAATAACCTAGAGTCTGCGATAACATTGCGATTTTTGTTACCATTCACTTTCCGTTCACCTACTGTACATTTTTATTCAGGTCTGATTAAGTTGACTTTGTATGTGGAGTTCTTTAGTTTAGGCCTGTTGAAAAATATCCCACGGTTAACATATTCCATGTAGCAGAGACAAGTTCATCTAATACCTGACAAATATAGCAACCCTACCTGTAATATTCAACAACAGGATCAGCAGCAGCAGCAGCATTCTGGATTCAACGTCCATAGTTCCACATAGAGCCCTGAAAAACACGGAGAACACTATAAACATAATTTATTAACATGCACAGGAGTTCTGTCTTTATATAATCATTTCTGTGAAATCGTATATGGCATCATGATGACATTTACATTTACAATAACCTGAAAGTAGAGAGAGCTTTTTTTTAACCAACTTTTGGGTCTTCTTGTTAAAGTTAATTTTGGGGAAGTGGACAGTGATGTGATGATCGTGTGTGTGTGTGTGTGTGTCTTGTGGGGGTGTGAACATGTAATTGGCAGGAAGTAAGGAGTTGGTGATGAAACAGAAAAAGTTAGTTTCCCACCCTTTCAATGAGCTTAGGCATGAAGTTAAAAAAAAAAAAAAAAACCTTATACATACGATTTTAATTTTAGTATTGAACATTTAGAAAATTGTATTTATTGTAGTGTATGTATTTATTGTAAACAATACATAAATACATAAAGATCCAGTCCATTTTCAGTTTCCTCTGTTGAACCACAGCAAAACCAGTTGTCAAAGGAAAATATGAGGCAACCGCTGTTCATGGTTTGTGTGTTTCGTCCCCGAGTCTAAATGTAGCTGTGGTTAGACATCATAGAAGATGCGGCCCAATCTTCATCCTTAAATGCTTTTAGCTCACATTTAGCTTCTTTCTCATATACCCCATTACAAAAATGCATTAGAACAAGTGCATTAATATAAACCTGTGATTTGCACGACAGCAGAAAATAATGTCAGAGTTGCTGTTACAGAAAATTAATCAACAATGTCTGATCCATTAGAATAAAAAATTCAACAGCTGGATAAAAAAAACTATCAAGTTACGTGATATCATCATTGAATCACAGCACTGTAACTAACCTTGTGATTCAATCTCTCTGGGTAGATGGGCCCACATGGATATGCTAAAGATTTGCCCTTCCTGAAAACAGTTCATTTCTAAGTCTAACCCATTCTTCAGTGGATAATCTCATCTACATACTGTAGATTTG
Organism: Pangasianodon gigas; assembly: GCA_022758105.1. Taxonomy (NCBI): domain Eukaryota; kingdom Metazoa; phylum Chordata; class Actinopteri; order Siluriformes; family Pangasiidae; genus Pangasianodon; species Pangasianodon gigas. The sequence goes on along the minus strand of CM040478.1, from coordinate 15,908,943 downwards.
TACCTAAGAACTGCTGCTCGTTTCATGTTATCAGGCTATGATGCTCATACTGAACATTATTTCCACATACTTCATGCTCTATGTCTTTACTCCTCTACAACTGTATAGTAATGATTTATAATCCCACTATCTGGTGTCACCCAGATGAGGATGGGGTCCTTTTGGAGTCTGATTCCTCTTAAGGTTTTTTTTTAGAGACCTAAATCTACACACAGATTTCTGTAAAGCTGCTTTGTGACAATGTCTATTATTAAAATCACTATACAAATAAAATTGCATTGAATATCTGTGGTTTAGATGTAATGGGAATAGGGGAATGCTCCTTTACATTCAGCGTACCTTAATTTGGAGACAGGGAAAGAGAAATGCCTGTGAAACCCCCTTTCCTTACCCCTGATAGGGATTTTCCCTAAGCAGCGGTGAAAAATATTGAGTATTTGTACTTTGTTACTAGACATAAGTATTTGGCATATTTATCCTTTACTTGCGTATTATTGAAATTGAATAGTTGTATTTTACTTAATTGCCTTCTTAAGAAAATAAATTACGTTTCCTCCTTACATTTTCATTAAGATCTTCAAAAGACAACACATACCAGAAACACAAATTAAGATGACTCAAACCACAGTTGTAACCACTGCTGCTGTTCTCAGTTGCACATACCAAGTAAGGCAAGTGTGAAAATAGACAACAGAAACAGAGCTCAGTTTGAAACAGTTTAAAAAAAAAAAAAAAAAAAAAGTCATCAGGGTTTATAGAATTAACAGTACAAATAAACTCACACAGATAAAGAAAGGCACAGGAAATTATTGTATCCACATATATGTGATTTGATATCTGTAAATTTAAAAGGATTTTTAATCAGTTGCAAGAATTCATTTTGTTTCTTGCTCTATAACTCTCCTCTTTTACAACATCCTACAAATGCAATTCTTACCTGCAACCACATCTCGTCAAATTTATAAAAAATACTTCCAAACACACAGAAAAACAGTAGAAAGAGCTGAAATATGTTTAAAAGTTTACCGGATAGTAACATGAGTATTGCTGCTTCTGTAATATTTCTCGACATAAAACATGGTGATATCGGCCTTCAGACAGCTGACACTTGAATCTCCACCACATGTAGAGTTTAGAAAGATCCTTGGAAATAAAATGTTTCTTAATGATAGTAACTGCCTGAACTAGCCTGTTCCTCCTTCACTCGTACTGCACTTGTAAGCCGTGATGAGCTTCTTTATGACACTAGAGACACGGAAGTTGAGTTTTGCACTTACCACAGCATTCTGTTTTACACAACATTCACATTATCTTAGTCTCTTCCTTTTCTTTACATGAGAACAGGCATTCAAGTTTAATTAATCTCCATTTCTTACACTATATTCATTTCTTTTGTGCTCTAAAAAGTGTCTCTTTATCTTAATTTCTTTTTCTAAACCTAGTTAAAGATGTACTTGTCAGGACTGGGGATTGAGCCCGGGTCTCCGGCGTGAGGGACGGACGTTTTACCGTTGAGCCCCCCCCCGCCCACTGACCCACGAGGTTCTTGGTGGAGAGCCAGACTCGTTGACCGGGGCTCAGAGTAGGGGCCGGTCTTCGTCTTCGGTTCGCCTGCTGTTGGTACTCAGGAGCTTTAGTCTGGCCTTTCTCCAGGTTTGATGAACTGTCGAGCGGAGGGAACAGCCGTCTCCACTTCTTGCTCCGGGAACAGTGGAGGAGCATACCCAAACTGGCACTCAAATGGGGACATGCCTGTGGCTGAGGAGCGGAGAGTGTTGTGCGCGTATTCCGCCCACATGATGAAGGTGGACCAGGAGGACGGGTTGTTGGCAGCCATACACCTCAGGGTGGTCTCGAGATCCTGGTTGATGCTCTCCGTCTGACCGTTGGACTCGGGATGGAACCCGGACGATAGGCTCACGGATGCCCCCAGAGACTCACAGAAGGCCCGCCAGAATCGCGAGGAGAATTGGGGTCCCCGATCAGAGATGATGTCCCGTGGTATGCCAAAGTTGCGGAAAACATGAGTGATGATATGCTCCTCTGTTTCTTTGGCTGTGGGTAGTTTGGGCAAGGGGATGAACTTGACGGCCTTGGAAAACCGGTCAACAATGACCATGACGCTGGTGTTTCCTTGAGACGGTGGAAGCCCGGTAATGAAGTCCATGGACAGGTGGGACCGGGGTCTATGAGGGATGGGAAGAGGCCGCAGGAGACCCTGGGGAGACTGGTGCGTTGTTTTGCTCTGGTTGCATACAGGACAGGCCCTGACATAGGTGGTGACGTCCTCCTTGATGGTAGGCCACCAAAATCGCCTCTGGAGGAACTCGAGAGTACTGAGGGACCTGGGTGACATGAGAAACGGGAGGAATGCCCCCACTGAAGAACCGGGGATCGAACAGCCTTGGGTACATACAAGCGGTTGGCCGGACCGCTTCCTGGGTCGGGTTCTCTGGCTTGGGCTTGTCTCACAGTGTCCTCAAGTTTCCACCTGACAGGAGCTACTATTTTCGAGCTCGGGATGATAGGGAGGACCTTATCCTCTCGCGACGTGCTTGCGTAGACTCGGGACAGTGAATCTGGTTTGAGGTTCTTGGAACCAGGACGGTAAGACAGGACAAAGTGAAATCTGTTGAAGAACAGCGACCAACGCGCCTGTCGGGGATTGAGCCGCTTGGCTTGTTGGATGTACTCAAGATTTTTGTGGTCCGTGAGTACTCGGAACGGGTGTTTAGCGCCCTCAAGCCAATGCCTCCACTCCTCTAGTGCTGACTTAACAGCCAGAAGCTCTCGATCACCCACATGGTAGTTTCTCTCTGTCGGGGTAAGACGGTGGGAAAAGAAGGCGCAGGGGTGCAGCTTGCCGTCTTTACCCCTTTGAGACAGCACCGCTCCGACTCCTACTTCAGAGGCATCTACCTCTATGACAAATGGAATCTCCGGATCCGGGAGAACCAGAATAGGAGCCGAGGAGAAGCGGGTCTTGAGTTCGCAGAAGGCCGACTCAGAGTCCTGGCTCCAGCGAAAGCCGGCGGAGGTGCCCTTGGTGAGTGCTGATAACGGGGCTGCAACGGAGCTGAAGTTCCGGATAAACTTGCGATAAAAATTGGCGAACCCGAGGAAGCGTTGGACCTCTTTTAGAGACGAGGGGGTAGGCCAATCCATGACTGCACTCACCTTTTTTGGGTCCATTTGGATTAGACCGGGCTTGATGATGAATCCCAAGAACTGGACCTGGGTTACGTGGAACTCGCATTTCTCCGGCTTGACGTACAGGTGGTTGTCCAGAAGGCATCTGAGGACTTTGCTGACATGGGTAACATGCTCCTGCAGAGAGCTCGAGAAAATGAGGATGTCATCCAGATACACAAAGACGAATTTGTTGAGCATGTCCCTAAGCACGTCGTTGACCAGGGTTTGGAAGACCGCAGGAGCATTAGTGAGGCCAAAAGGCATAACCAGGTACTCAGTGCCCCGTAGGCGTGTTGAAGGCCGTCTTCCATTCGTCACCCGGTCGGATACACACCAGGTGGTAGCCATTACGCAAGTCCAGTTTGGTAAAAATCGAGGCCTCTTGAAGGACCTCAAAAGCGGTGGCCATGACAGGTAGGGGACAGCGGTTGCGCACAGTGATCTTGTTGAGCCCCCTGTAATCGATACACGGCCGAAGGCCTCTGTCCTCCTTCCCGATGAAAAAGAAGTGGATGGACGGATAATCCTGGCTGCGAGGGACTCTTCAATGTACTTGTTCATGGCGGCCCTTTCAGGAGGGGACAACGAGAAGATGCGCCCTCTAGGGGGACTGGAGTCAGGG
>CM040478.1:15885663-15905029 GCA_022758105.1 Pangasianodon gigas | reverse complement strand
AAGGTGTGCTGTGGTATCTGGCACAAAGACGTTAACAGCAGATCCTTTAAGTCCTGTAAGTTGCGAGGTGGGGCCTCCATGGATCGGACTTGATGGCCAGCACACCCCACAGATGTTCGATTGGATTGAGATCTGGGGAATTTGGAGGCCAAGTCAACACCTTGAACTCTTTGTCATGTTCCTCGAACCATTCCTGAACGATTTTTACAGTGTGGCAGGGCGCATTATCCTGCCGAAAGAGGTCACTTCCATTAGGGAATACCGTTGCCAAGAAGGGGTGTACCTGGTCTGCAACAATGTTTAGGTAGGTGGTATGTGTCAAAATAGCATCCACATGAATGCCAGGACCCAAAGTTTCCCAGCAGAACATTGCCCAGAGCATCAGCCAGCTTGCCTTCTTCCCATAGTGCATGCTGGTGCCATCTCTTCCCCAGGTAAACGATGCACACGCACCCGGCCTTCCACGTGATGTAAAAGAAAACGTGATTTATCAGACCTTCTTCCACCTTCTTCCATTGCTCTGTGGTCCAGTTCTGATGCTCACCTGTCCACTGTAGGCACTTTTGGCAGTGGACAGAGGTCAGCATGGGCACTCTGACAGGTCTGTGGCTACACAGCCCCATACGCAGCAAGCTGCGATGCACTGTGTGTTCTGACACCTTTCTATCATAGCCAGCTTTAACTTTTCTGCAATTTGTGCTACAATAGCTCTTCTGTGGGATCAGACCAGACGGACTAGCCTTCACTCCCCACGCGGATCAGTGAGCCTTGGGCGCCCATGACCCTGTCGCTAGTTCACCGGTTGTAGATGCTATTGTAACGAGATAATCAATATTATTCACTTCACCTGTCAGTGGTCATAATGTTATGGCTGATCGGTGTTTAATACATTAATAATATAATGATTTAATAATGTAAAAAAAATATATATATATATATATATATATATATATATATATATATATATATATATATATATATATATATATATATACTGATTTTATTTTTGCAAATTATAATAGATTTTGCAATAGTTTCTTGCTCTATCACTCTCGTCTTTTCCTCTATAGCATCCTACAAATGTTCTTTCCTGCAACCACATCTTGTCAATTTTATAAAAATACTTCCAAACACACAGACCTATTGAGAGCTTTTCTGAACTTTTGCAGTAGTGACACAACAGCAAAGAAAAACAGTAGAAAGAGCTGAAATATTTTGAAAGGTTTACCTGTCAGTAACATGAGGATTGCTGCTACTGTAATATTTCTTGATAGTCTGTAAAACATGGTGACATCCGCCTTCAGACAGCTGACACTTGAAGATCCACCAAATGTTGTATATTGGCCAAAAATATCCACAAGGAAAAAAAACTCTTTTACTGAATAGTAACTGTCTTAATCAGCCTGTTCGGCCTTCACTGCACTTGTAAGCGGTGATGAGCTTCTTTATGAAAAGACGCAGATGATGTCTTACCACCATGTTTTAGCTTAGTCTCTTCCTCCTTTTTTTTTTTTTTTTTTTTTTCTTTTACATGAGGAGACAAGAAGTCTGATTAATATCACATTCTTATTCTATATTTCATTCTTTTGTGATTTAAAAAATTATCTTAATTTCTATTTCCAAATCTAGTTAAAGAGGGGGCCATGGTGCCTTAGTGGTTAGCACGTTTGCCTCGCACCACCAGGGTTGGGGGCTTGATTCCCGCCTCCGCCCTGTGTGCACAGAGCGTGCATGTTCCTCCCATGCTTTGGGGTTTTCCTCTTTTTACTCCGGTTTCCTCCCCAAGTCCAAAGACTTGCATTGTAGGCTGATTGGCATTTCTAAATTGTCAGTAGTGTGTGCAATTGTGCCCTGCAATGGGTTGGCACCCCATCCAGGGCCTCCCCTGCCTTGTAACCAAACTCAGCTGTTAGTTATCATTTTCCAGTTCTGGAGTACTACTCATTGATTCAAGTTGCCACATCCAGAAAATAAAACACACGTTACACTATGACAAACACACACTTACACTCAAAGAACATGGCTGCAGGTTTGTGTGTCTGAATGTCACTTCTGTAAAATGCACACACACACAGTAATGTCATGTCAGATCATGTCTTCTCGCCAGCAGAAGTGTACTTTGTTTAATTCTGATGCTGTGTGCAGCCATATTGATTTCACTCCATAAACAGGAAAGGAACTCGTCGGTGAGAAGACCACCACAAGTTGACAAGTAGGAATTTCAAGTTGAGGGGGTGTTTTCTTTGGCTTTTACTGGTTGGAGTTTGGAAATTACAAGTACTGACCTCGAGTCGAATGCAGCCTCGAGTCACCTTGAGTCGAACGCAGCAATACGATGTGAATTCTTGCCTCATTCATCGTTTGTAAGTTCTGAGTGTTTGATTTAGTGTTTGCTATTCGAGTATCTTGACCATTGCTTCATTTTCTAGATTATTCATTTGGATTTGCCCCGATTGTGTTTGACCTTTTTAGCCTGGGCTTTTCACTCTGATTGTGGACTTGGTTATTTTATTAAAACCTACACATATGGAGCTTCAAACTTCTCAGTCCTGGTTTTTACATACATACAATTTGTTAAAAAACAGAAGTGAGCAGATCTTTTAATTTTTTTTTTATTTCCACAGTGGAGTTTTACTGACACTGTTATTAATCTTGCTAAATTGCTCCATCTACTTTCGGTCTTAGGAAATGCATTTATTTATTTCGGTCTGATGAAGCAGGGATAAAATGTATCCTCAGCAGTGATAAAAATAAATGATCAGAGTCGGATATCAAAGGCAGGGAAATCCCCCTCTGTGGAAGCGGCAGCATGGTCGAGTGCTGATTTGTGAATGGAGGGCGGGGTCGGAGAAGGTGAGTGGTAAGGAGTGCGCACCTCCGGGGAATTTAACTAACAAGCATTCTGTGTTGCAGTGAGCAGAGGCGAGGATAAGCGAGAGAGAGCGAGAGAGTGAGACGAGCACATGGAGAGAGAGAGTGCACGAACCAGCCCACAGCAGTGTGCTTGTGGGTGTATGTGTGTGTATAGGTGTGGGGAACAAGACGTGACCGCTGAGAGCAGGGAAAACAAAAGCGGGAAAAAAAAAAAGGTTGCGAATAAAGAGCCTCTGGGTTGTGCTAAGCCTGTCTCCTGCTTCCTCATTTCAGCCAGATACAGTGAGCTTGTCACAGTGGTGCCGAAACCCGGGAGAATTGAGGAAGGCGCCGTTATCGAGTCCTCACCACTGGCAGACATAATCTCGTCTCTCGCCAGTGTAGGAACTCAGAGATCATCAAACTGAAGAAACTGACTGTCTCTCCAACCACACAGAGGACAAAGACATTCCTTTACTCCCAACAGACCTAAGATGGCTCCAGCCTGTCTAGGCTAAAAGACAGGTCGTTAAACATTAAGGGATGCTAATGGTCATCGGAATACAGGAACCCCCCAAAAAAGGGTGTAAATTACCCCTCCGTGGAGCTGACCGCGAGCTGACCATCCTTAACAGGGGCCTTTTGTTTGGATTGACTCTATGCCTAAGACTCCTCCACTTTTAAGAATGTTCTTTTCTTTCTTCGTGTCTGCCTTATCTTATTTCAATGTAGTTGCTGGGTTGTGTATTAAGTCTGTATGGGGAACATGCCCTCACACATGCTGTATCAAACAAGAGGGCAAGAGTCTAAGGTTAACTTACAACTCAACTAAGGTTAACTTACAACGGCGACTTCTCACAGGGTGGGAAGTCTGGTGCTACCTCCGAAATCATGTATTCAAACCACCATTATAATGCAACCCTACTATTAATGAAATTACATAATATTAGACCTGTGTCACTCTGTAAACACACCATTATATCCAGAAGCTAATGGTCACACGTATGTATGTCGTGTTTGGTATCTGCATGTTTGTTTCCATGTGAAGGTGTGCAATTCTCAGTATCTCATATCACACAGCTATTATAAGTATTAAAGGTAAATAAGACCACATTACAATGGACAATGAGAAGGAGGCGACCCGGGAGGGGTCACTTGCAAATTAGCTGGAGGGCCAGCCAAGCCGCTCTCCAATCATCTCCAAACCGACCTGCGGTTGGTTTAAGACCTTAGGAGGTCGGCTCATCCAAACTAGCATAAGAACCTCATGCCCAAGCAAGTAAGGAACAAAAAAAAAAAAAACACAACAACACAATTACAAAGAACAAAGAACAGAGCCAGAGCTGGAGCTGGGACCAGAACAGAGCTGAAACAGGAAGAGAACCTGCACCAGAAGATTCCAACACTTGCATCACCGAACATCGCTTGACTCGACCCTTCGCCCAGCCGTCCAGACTCCAGCCTCCCTCTCCGGCGAGGATCAATAACTTCTCTAACATCCTCCAACTCCGGTCCGACTAGAACCTGCTGACCAACACCAACTACTTCCATTCACCACCTAGGCAAAGCAAGTATTGATACCTCCCAACTTCATTAAGCTGGTGCAGTAAACCTAAAACTCTTTTCGTCGATTAATGCTGATTTATGTTGATGGTTCACTCAGGTCAGGGTCTAGTGATTTGTCATGTTTATGTCTAAGAACTCAACTCTCTGATTATTTTCACTGGTTCTTCTCATTCCATATTCCTATATGTATGAATGTGTATGTCTATGTGTGTGTTGGTTGTGTGTAGTAGTTTAGGATATGTGGGTAGTAGTTTAGTATATGTGTATAGTAGCTTAGTATAATAAAGTCTCGTCTGATTTTTAAAGGCCAGTGTCTTGTGTCTCTGTGCTTCAAATTTATTGCCTTAAACTGCCGATCTTGTTACTGTACTCTCAATATAGTGTTTCACTATATTTAGGATATTATTGCCGGTGGCCACGGAGGTAATATCCCATACACAATTAATAAATCCACTCGTTTCAACTTATCGCTGGACGAATAGTTGATCAGCTATTAAAATATTAAGTTTACAAATTTCCCCTTCTGAGCTGATCTGCTAAACTCCTACATATTTTGGTGGAGAATACATCAGCCTAACCTAAACAGCTAAATTCCTTACACCAGCCTCCACCAGACTCCACGGGTCGGCCGCACCCCAGAACAGCATCGCCAGTGCTTCTGAATGCTGACCTTCCGTGAGCTCGGCCGCCCGTTCGCGTTCACCCGGAAGCTCCGGGACACCTGCCAGAGGTGGCTGTTGGCTGAGGACCACGGCGCAAAGGAGGTGATCGACCTTGTGGTACTGGAGCAGTTCGTCGCCCGACTTCCTGAGTGGACGGCGGAGTGGGTCCAGTGTCACCGACCGGCATCGCTGGAAGAAGCCGTCCAGCTGGCAGAGGACCACATGGCGGCGTATCCGGGGGCAGACGAGCCCCCCCCCCTTTCTCTCTCTCTATCTTGCTCTTGTGTCTCTCCCCCTCCTCCTCACCCTTCCCATGTGCCTGCTCCATGATAATGGGGGCCAATTCCCCCAAAACCCATTCCCTGAACCCGTGCTTTCGCTCCCCCTTCCTCTTCCCGTGTCTGTCTCTTCACTCCCCCAGGTGAGTAAATCCGGGGCCGCAGGTGTGGGAGTAAGGCCTGGGCCGGTGTGCTGGCGCTGCGGGGAGCCCGGGCATACCCAAGACCACTGCCACGTGATGGAGGTGGGGGCGTCGGTCAGGATCCCTGATGCGCCGCAGGCCGCCCCCGACCAAGCCGGGATGTACCCCATACCGGTGAGTGTTCAAGGGGGGTACATACCACGCATTGGTGGATTCTGGCTGTAACCAGACCTCAGTCCACCAATGCTTGGTTCAAGGTGAGGCATTGAGGAAAGCACGGTTGGTGAAGGTGAGGTTTGTGCACGGGGATGTTCACGAATATCCGCTAGTGCCAGTCCTTATACACTTCCGGGGACAAAAATATAGAGTGGAGGCGGCGGTTAGTCCTCGCCTCACCCATCCACTGGACTAATTGGCCGGGGTTCCGAGCATTAGCGAGAGAAATGTTTGTGGATGGGTCCTGCAGTTGTGCAAAACGGTGTGGGACGGGCTCAGCGTTGGCTGGGGAGGCGGAGCCGGGGCCGTTGAACGTCCGCTCCACGTCAGGGGGACATCGAGAGCAGGGGGAGCTCGGCTCCTCCTCTCTTTTTTTTTTTCTGTCCTAGGAGTGGAACTGGAGTCTTTGGTGGAGGTGTCAGAGAGGAGGATGCTGAGGAAAACTACTCAGTATAATGGACAATGTCTCTCATCCCCTGCACGACACGCTGGAGGCACATCAGAGCACCTTCAGCCGTAGACTAAGACCACCAAGGTGTACCACAGAACGCCACAGGAGGTATTTTATACCAATGCCCATCAATCTATGTAACTCCTCCCCCTTCTGCAGGGAGTAAAGTTGTAACATCAGACACTGAGAATAATAGTATCACTATCATGTGCAATACCATTTTTGTTACTATTTACTACTTTTCAGTATCACTGACTATACATTTGTGAATAATAATGTGCAATACCGTGGGCATTATCATTTTCTGCTATTCTACCATTTGAATATGCAATACCATGTGCAGTATAAAGTGCAATATCGTGTGCGATGTCACTTTCTACTTTTCACTCTACTTTTCCACTTCTCCACTTATCTTTTGTGTACTTATTTATTTTTTACTAAAATATCTCACTTTTTTGCTATTCTATTATGCACTGCAGTTATTTTTACTACTTCATTTATTACTATATTGTCTTTTATTCCTACATTGTAGTGATGTGTCTGTTTGAGCAACCTCTGGCACAAGAATTTCCCTCGGGTTGAATAAAGTTCTATCTTATCTTATGCCTGGGAGCAGGTTAATGATGCAGTCATATGGACGGTGTGGTGGCCCTCTGCTTGCTGAAGCCTGACTTGAGATCATGGTGCTGGGTGGAAACTCAAGCTAGGTCTAGGGGATATAGAGACTCAGCAATGGGATCTGGGGAACCTGGGAAGAGGCAGGTGGCATGACAGATAGGACCCCAATCAAGGATGGTATACCAGTTGATATGTAGGTTGTGATGAAGAAGCCAGGGGTAGCTGAGGATAACGGAATTCAGGGGACTGTACTAGATGAAACTTCAGCCCCTCCTGATGTTGGAGAACAGAGCAAGTTTGTTGGGTTACCTTCCTGATGATGTATGCAATTTTGGCTCTGTCTGAAGGAAAAGACAATGGCTGCAACTCAAATGTGAGCAACCACTTCATGAGGGGTCTCTAACAAAGCATTGTGGTGGAGCAGACAGGGTTCTACCAGAGGAGCTGGCACCTGGGGAACTGGAGGTGGGACAGGAGGAAATGTTGAAATTGGTGTTTGAGCTGGGGGTAACTGTCTGTACAGCTCCTGGAGGGAGGGCAGGATATCAGACAACATTTGGGGCACTGAACAGAGAACACATCCTGAGCTATGTTGGTGAAGAGCTTGAATGCTGGGCATCTTTGCTGGCTCTATGCCATGCTTGGTGTTTCTGTCAGGGCCAGGACTTGAACTCTGGTATGCAGCATAGATAGAGTCAGCTGCTCTACCAGTGAGCCACGGGGGAAGGCAATAAACTGAACTTCAGAGATGAACTCAAACAAGGTGAAAGTGCAAAGAATTTAATGAAGTCGAAAAATGCAAACACAAAGAGGCAAAAAAAGAGAAACAAATGTCATACACAAAGTTCAGTAGGAAAATCCAAAGAAATAATCCAACATATAATTCACAGTGCAAAATTCTCCTCCAAGAGGTAAGCCAACAAAAATAGATACTATAAGAGTAAAAGCAAAAATCTCAAAAAGTGTTTCACAATATCAACCTACAAAAGTCAGAGTAACTTACACTTGACACACAGGGCTGGCCTAGCAACACTAAACACCAAGGCGAGGAAACTAAGGGACAGGGCAAACTAAATACACATGGGGAAATTGGACACAGGTGGCAGCAATAAGACAATTAACAGATAGTGGGAAAACAACAGGAGGAGCAATGGGGGCCTCTAGTGGCCAAAACACAACACAACAAGACCGGAATTCTGACAGCCCAACAGACTTCAGTTATCAGAAGCTAGGATTTTATTCAAAACACCAAAACTGTGCAGCTTTTGAAGAATATCTGATACCTCAAAACAAGAAACCAAGGAACCACATTTCGCAGGTTGAAGCTCTGACATTTGTCAAGCTGAATATGAACAAATTTACTCCTAAAACATTCATAAAAGTAAACTCACTAATTTCACTGAGTTACTGTGATTTTATACACAGATTACGCTGTCAGGTTTAAATCACATTTATTTCAATTACACACAAATTTAACGAACACTTTGTGAAACTCAGTTGTTTGATGATAAATGGGAAAAAAGCAATCCAAAACTAATCCATGAATTAAAGCAAATAAGACTAACCATTCAATTAGGACAAAAGTAAAGGCACCCTATAAAAAGGAGGAAGAGTTAGTGTGTATGTAAGGAAGCTGAAGTGCTGCAGTGGCTCAGCTGCACTGCTGGAAGATTCAGCACGTACTGTGATTAGGAGAGACGGTTTCACATATTAGTCTCCATTTGGTCTTTTTTTAGTTTTCTGTGATTTTTTTGCCTGTTATGGAGTTTTGTGGGTGGGGCCAAGCGTAAATCAGCTGTGCTATGAAAGTGCTTGATAATTTATTTGGCTGATGATTACAAAGAAAACCAGCAAGACTTTTAAATCTGGTGAGAATTTTTAGTTGGCTTTGGCCTACAAAAACATTTACACACAAATTTACTATTTATGATTGAATTTGGTCTCTTCTGATATGGTGGATGTGTTGATGCATCACAGTAGCTAACAGCAGCGGCCAATGCCTTTGCAAATTTGCCAGTGCAAAGGCCTACCTTTTTTTCATATCTATGTTAAGTATATCATACATGAAAATACATGTTTCTGATTGGCTAGCAGATGTGCGCTATTTTCATAGGGCATGACTATGAGTTCATTATGCACGTTACTCACTTGTTCCCAGGTTCTCGTAATCACTCCTGCTGATTTCACTAATTGAGTTGCAACAGGCGCCGCCCACTCTGCACCTCCTCATCCTTTTCTTGAAGATCCTGGAGTGAGTGAGAAAGAACAAACAGATATAGACAGACAGAGAGGGAGAATTTGTTTGCTGAATTAATACACATGTAATACACACCCATCCCCCCACACACACACCTGATGGGGGTCTCCCTATAGGAGATTTGTCCGTTGCTCAAGATCAATCTGGGACTCCAGTGATTTCTGCAGGATGAGAGAAGAAAATCAGAAGAATTTAGCACAGTTACTGTAAACTAAAAGAAAGAGTGAAACTGATGGAGCTAAAATACCATCAACATTATAGCACAAACAGCCTTGACATATTATTATTCATTTCATCATTATTTAAATGATATGCTTTATACTAAATGATACTATACGTCATACTTTTTGAAAAATATTGGAAAAAGAGCAGGAATAGTCTATTTACAGATTGAACCTTAGAGTGGCACTATATTATCATCTACATCACTTCCAGCTTTATGCCAAACTACCCTAAGAAATAAAATGATGATTGAAAATGGCTCCATATTATTACAGCATCCAAACTAACGCTCTGTGCAGTGTTCTGTCCAAAAAGCCACGACTCAAAACACATGATTGTATCCGGCTTGTGCTAGAACACCTGAATATGATCAGTTTGTGGATTTGTGATTGAGTTGTGATAAAGTTTATCAGGATATTTTTACTGAAGATTGCTAAAGGCATGAACACAAAAACAAGTTAGAGTTTAGAGTTTAGTTAGAACTTCATCCTCTTAAATAATCTTCCAGACCAACTCTTCTATTAAACACTAGTGTTCAGGATCTATCTGGGATATAAACTGGCTCTAGACAACTCAAAATAAAGCAGAAGATTCTAACTGTTTACAGAAACAGTATTGCTGAAACTCCTAGAGGATATAGTCCACTACACAGCCAATGTTTCACACTCACACAGGGAGCAGGAAGTCTATTAGAGCTCAAATTTGATGAACTTCTTTTAATTTACATTCATTCTTTGTTGGATTGGTGTGTGTGTGTGTGTTTGTGTGTGTGTGTGTGAGATATACATACCTTTGTCTTGAATTACAGTTTTCTGGTTGCTTTGAAGCATTGAGATACTCACACTCTCTGTGTTTGTGAAATGTTGAGTCTCGGAATGAACAGTAGCTGTGAGCCACGCCTCTGTGATGTCATAATGATTCATGACACCCAATTCATCATATTAAAGTTTTTAAAAATCACTACACCTACATTTTACACCGAACAGCAAGGGACCACTTTGACCATCTTCAGTGCTTTATTTTATGTGTAACTGCTACATGGCATGGTGTACTCAAAAAAAAAAAAAAAATCTATGTATCTTAATTAATCAGATAGGCACAGCAATTAAAATACCACACTACCTTCTAGGTTCAAAGGAGGATTTTAACCCCCCAAAGTTCAAAGAGCTCTTGTCTTGGGGAAAAAAAAAAAAGTCTCAGTCCTTTAAGTCCAAAAAAACTTTACTACCCGGGTAGTTTTAAATCTTGTGATCACTGAAATGACTCAAAGAGTTCTGTGTGTTTTAATCTTAAAACTTTTCTCTGTCCTCCAGGCACTTCTTGTAATCTGGATGAAAACTCCACTCCACTAGATGGCGTGTTGTAATGTCACAGGGATCTTGGTGGCTCACCTTTTCCAGAATCACCATTCAGCAAATGGAATCATACTCAAAAAAAAAAAAAAAAAAAAAAACCTGCATAAATGCAGAGTACTCATCATCACTCAATACACTTAATTATCAATTTAGATGGAATATAACAGATAGGGATTTTCAGATCTGTTCTGATTTGTATTTGTAGCCACTTGTTCAAAAACCACACATCTAACAACTCAAAATACATCTAATTTACAAAATACTCATGCATACATATCACTTATGTATGATTTAACCAGTCATTGTTGACCATCCAGGCATCTTATTATCAGATTATATATTTTTTTCACATTACAATTAATGAGCAAAAAATTCTAATCTAATCTAAAAACCCCAATTGTTTTTTTTTTATAACAGACTAACTCTTATAGCTGTCTCACAATGTACAATATTGTTCAATATTTTAACATCAAGCCATATTTATATATAATATTTTAGTTACAAAATGTTAATTAGGCACATTACATACTTTAAAGACAAACTCAGATAAACAAACTCACCAGAGTTGTCTGAAGCAAAATACTCAAAGAGAGGGATCTCTTCTCACCAGAGGCATTAAAACATAATAGATGTTACCAGGAATGATGCGCACCACACCGGCAGCACCGCTTGGCAAGTATCAGTACAGTGACTCTTGCTCCCACGAGTCAATACTTTACATTAGTTAATACATTAGGTAATATTAGTTAACGTTAGTTGAAGATGGACATTTTGTTTCCTCACTGAGATTTGATTTCTTGTTTGTAAAACACACCATGAAGCTGTAAAAAAAATAAAGACTTTATGTTCTGTTAGATGTGTTTTGACTACTCTTAAATGTACATTGTGTAATTATATCTCTGGGTAACTGGGTAAAAAAACTTCCAGAAGGGCCCCTTGCATTTATTTTCCCTGGGGCCCCCATATAATCCAGGTTCTCTCTGCTTCTCACAACTTCTCTGGAAATAAATACTTTAAACATGCTTCTCAGTTGTCTTATACTTAAACTGTTTGCTTTGAATTGATTAATCAGCAGGTTAATGCGTAGCTCTTCACTCCAGACCAGGTGTTCTCAAAAAGAGGTAAACGCCATATAGGGGCATCAGCAGTTACTGCATTTAATTTAGTCACTTATCAGAATCTGACAGTTTTAAAGGGCTACATATGGACATAATGCTGCAATTCAAATATCAGGCCCATTATTTAAATCTACACAATAATATTTTGGCTATTTTTTATTCCTGAACTTGCTAGAACTCATTTTTATTAAAATTGGTCATTAGAGTCAAGCTGACATTATTTAAATTTTATTTATTGAAGTTTGGATTAAATCCATTCAACTCAAGTGACCAGTTAATGAGGATGAAAACAATCAGAATTCAATAATAAATATAACATAATAAATATTTGGTTTTGATTTCTTGCGATTTTAACCACTGTGACAAAGCAAAAAAAAAAAAAAAAAAAATCCGACCCTTGATTATGCTTCATAGACCCCTGAGGCTCCCTGGACCCCACTTGAACCCATACGAACCCATATGAACATAGCTATGCCAGTTGACCAGGAGAAGAGGATATTAGTGATTCACGAGTGAGTTGACTCTTTGAGCCGGGTCTTGTAGGTGAATGCTGGAAGCTCACTTGTATATCAGAATACATCACCATTAACCAGGTTCACTGCACCTTTGTCTGTTCTCTGTACTGCTGAATTATTCTGTGATTAACCACAAGACTGCATGCTCTCTAATGAGTAACTGCTTTATTAGCTGAGGTATAAGGTTGTGTGTAGAATTCTGAAAATTATAATTTGGGTTAGAGCTATGAAAAGAGGAGAAATAATGTGCTTGTTGATGCATGACTCAGTTTGTTAATGGCTTGACTGTTTTGGAGTCTATCTGCACTTCAGCCTTTTGACCACCAGATGGCACTTTATGAAAATAGAGATAATCTGATTACTATGAAATGTTCTGGTAGGTTACAATATGATCATTTATTTTATTTAATTATTTCAAAATGAAACTGCAGAATTGATTTAATTAGTTCTTAATTAATGTACATATTTTACATTTTTATTAATAAATATGAATAAAAATTACTACTCTATATCATGTGTTACATAACATCACTGTATTATTTTAACATCTGTAACAGCTATCAAATCATAAGTAAACACTTAATCACCATCCCAATAATGATCTATATGGAATATAATCTGTATCAGTCTCTATCATATTATTATTATTATTATTATTATTATATAGACACAAACCCACACACACTCCACCCACAGTGGTGTGTCTGTATGAGTTTCTTCATGTGTGACGCAACGGCACTGAAAACCACAAAGCATTAACGCTGCTAGCACCACCAGTTTCACAATTATTAACCCTGCATTTCTAGTTAAAAGGAGAGGAAGAAGCTTTCAAGGAAAATGTTTATTTCCTCAAATTCATATGTAAAGCTCTGAATTGAAGTAAACCACTAAAAGCTCACAACAAACACATGTAACAAGCATTCTTCACAGCATTTAAATAAAGTGTAACAAAAAATTAATATTCAAATGATCTGAAAACATTTCTATTATTTTGGCTTACAATGATATCTAATGTGTTTATAGTAACATAAATAAATTGGAGTAAATGTAATACTAATTGTTTTAACAAAAAAAATCTCCACTGTTTCTGGGTGTATTAAAGGCTTTGCAAAATCTTGGCTGCAGTTGTTTATATCTAGATACAAGCTGAGGAAGTTTGCACAGCAGTTACATTTCCTTAATTACATCAACAAGCCATATGTGAGTGTGCTATAGTTAATAAAGAGAGGCTTTCTGTTTACCAGTATGACTGTAAAGATTGATACTGACCCTAAGTGGCATCACAACCATACGCTTCTAACATATCATATCTTACCAAGTGAAGATATTGCTAATATAGACAAATGTATAGATGAGTTTTCATTATGAGATTATTATAAAACAAATTAGATTATTATAAGTATCTTAAAAATAATTTCAGGAGTGAAATGATATTATTCTGGCAGATTCATTCATATTCAGGGTGGTGGACCCAGATCTCATCATACCAGGCAGCAGGAAAACATATAAATCAAATTCATAGGTAAAAGTTAAGCACTGAAAATTGTTTAGCATTAAAAAGATTACAATATAAGAACACAACATTATAAGACTACATTATATACACTAATAAAATGTTAATGCCATCTCTCTTCTCCAGTTTGATTTGGAAACAGTTGATGGTAAAAACAGAGATACAGAACAGAACCATTACATCTTTCTCAGCTTTTTTCCAGTTACCAGAAGTGCTACCTCTTTAGCTTTTAGATCCCGGGCTGCAGAACTAATGATGGGCTACATTGCTGAAGTGGGGAGTTTCTTGATCTTGCTATAGGTCTGAGATGGATCTTCAGCCGCTTCATCTGCCACAAACCTGTGGAACAAAAAGGTGATCTAAAGACTAGAATAGTGTAATGTCTTCCATTTCTAATCCGTCACTTAATAAACTTAATGAAGTAGACTGAGCAGCACAATTAGTGTTGGTCTAATGATAATGATTTGCTCACTGGATGGCAGCAGTGCTCCTGCTAAAGTTCACAGCAGCGTACTGAACGTCCTCTTCCTCTGTGGTGTCTGGAGAAGGTCTGGGTGACAGAGACCCTCCCTGTGTGCACGAGTGTTTAAAAACAACACTGGCATATTGAACGTTATCCTGATCATCTGAGGCGACTCTTCCACTGTGGCAGACCAGCTGGCGGATGTTTTCATCTTCAACACCTCCCTGAACAATGCCGTCGTTCCGACACGCCCAAGGCCACCACCATCGTCCCCGTGCCTAAGAAGTATCCAGTGTCCTGCCTCAATGACTACCGTCCCGTGGCACTTACACCCATCATCATGAAGTGCTTCGAGAGGCTCGTCATGAGGCACATCAAGACCCTGCTGCCCCCCTCACTGGACCCACTGCAATTCGCCTTCCTTCCCAACCGCTCCACAGATGACGCCATCACCACCACCCTCCATCTGGCCCTCACCCACCTGGACAATAAAGACACATATGTTCGAATGCTGTTCGTAGACTTCAGTTCAGCATTCAATACAATCATTCCTCAGCACCTGATTGGAAAGCTGAACCTGCTGGGCCTGAACACCTCCCTCTGCAACTGGATCCTGGACTTCCTGACTGGGAGACCTCAGTCAGTCCGGATCGGGAACAGCATGGGAAATGCACCGTCTCGGATCGCGAGATCCTTCAGCGGATAGTGAGGACAGCTGAGAAGATCATCGGGGTCTCTCTTCCCTCCTTCACAGACACTGACCCCACAAACCCCTCATACACAGTCTTCACCCTCCTGCCGTCTGGCAAACGGTACCGAAGCATTCGGGCCCTCACGACCAGACTGTGCAGCAGTTTCTTCCCCCATGCCATCAGACTACTCAATACTCAGTAACTGGACTTAAAGAACACACATACACACACACACACACCTGTACATCCTCCATCCTCTTTGCAATTTTTTGCACATCCCCGCATTATATTATGCTGCTACCAATATTTATTATACTGTACATATCTTATATTCTCTACTAGGCTGCTGCTACTTATGTTTACATCTATTTCAGCAACTTATATTGTACTCTTTTTGCACTATTGTCAGTGGTTTCACTTTCTAATAGAACTGTGTACTGGTCGGCACTGCACTGGGACTTACTGTGTCCATTGTCTATCTCAGTAGTCATTGTACTGTCTGCACATGTTTGCACTTGTGCACTTTATGTATAAATTTATGTAGTCCCTTGTAGTTCTGTGTTGTTCTGTGTTTGTCCTATGTAGCACCTTGGTCCTGGAGGAACGTTGTTTCGTTTCACAATGTACTAACTGGCTGTATATGGTTGAAATGACAATAAACTCCACTTGACTTGACTATTAATAAAGATGCTCACTTTCTCATAGGAAGAAGTCATCTCAGGAAGCAGCCTAAAATACTTACAAACTCCCCAGATCCAACATCATCTACAACAGTGATTAGTAATAATTTAGTCTATTTCTTTATATTTATTGTGGATGCAAAATGTATAAAGGGTTAACCAGGCTCTTTTCAGGTAGTAAGCTAATCCAGTAAAATGGACTTCCTGGGGATTGGTTCATCATCATCCATTCTCAGAGCTACAGTTTCAGACCGGAAGTGTTCACTGTACACAAACATGGCGGAGGACACACTGAGTACTCCCTTAATCTAAGTTTAAGATTGACCCGAGGGCCCTTGAGCTGTGAGGCATCAACACTACCTGCTGTATCACCGTGCTATCGCAAATAATAATAGTGCAATAACTAATAGCAGTGACAGAAAAAAGGAAAAAATAATCCAGAATATTACACTTAGAATATAATAAGACAGTGTGTAATAACAGAATACAAAAGCAGCTTGTTGAGCCCATTCCAATGTTAGTCCCTGCTTTTCTGCTATAACAGCCTTCTGATAACAATTTGAAAGAATCGGGACACTCACATGATCCAAACAACACAAATCATTTTGGTCTGTATCACACAGGCTGATCTTTAACTATGAACATCAAGACTTCACCAAAGGGATGTTTTATACTTTGCAATATAATATTTTGTCCGTATCTGCAACTTTTAGATTGAATAGATTACTGCGCAATTTCCTTTGGTCTCTACAGACACAATTCTGCCCAATTTATATATATCAAAATCTAATTGTTGCAATTAATGATAGAGCACAAATTGTTTTAGATCATATGGTGTCCTTTTTATTTGGGGCCAGAAATGATGTTTTTCTTAGTTAATTTGTAGTTCTACTTAATTTTATTATTATTAACATTTTTAAAATGACCTGGACTGTTCTCTATATTATGCAAAGAGGTTTGTACTGCTTTTTAAAGTTGCTGTGTAAAGAAATATTTATGATTTCAAACCAGTGTACAGTATTCAGTCCTGCAAAAGCTCAAAAGCTCAATTTTATTCTTTCACATAGAAACATTTTCAACATTGGACAGTAACAGATCAGGCAAAGTAGAATTCATCTTCATGGAGGCTGATATCATTATCATTATCCAGCTTTTCACTGTAGTCTACAACACGACAATGACAATTACAGAGTAAAATGTTTAGCTAAACAGATAAAAAGACAGTAACAAGGAATCTAATATCAGAACATTATATATGTATGTGTGTGTATAATATGTTAAATGTGCAGAAAGACAACTGAGAAGCTAAAGAAGCTGCTTGAATAACATAAATGAATGACACTTACTTAAGAAAGAATTTAGTTTTTTGTGATGTCTTAATGTTGTTTAACTCTAATCCTCAAATCTAATCCTAAAACTCTCACCCTGAGCATCCTTCCTGTGCTGTTCATGATGCTGAATGTAAAGTCACTAACCAAACGCCACTGTTAGTTATCATTCTCCAGTTCTGGAGTACTTCTCCTCACTGAGTCGAGTAGCCACATCCTGAAAAAAACACAGAATATTATCACATTATAGACTATAACAAACATCCTTGTGCACAAACACATTTACAGACTACACACTTTCTCTCAGAGGACGTGGTTACAGGGTTCGAGCATCTGAAAGTGTCACTTCTGTAAAATGCACAAAAATAAAATAAACATTCAATAAAAATTCTACACACTTGTTTACAGAATTGGTTTTTGGGGATTACAGTTCTTTGTCTCTTACACACACACACACACACACAAATACATACATGCTACAGACTTACCCTCAGCGTATCATAGTCAGAGGACATGGTTGCAGGGTTCAGAGTTGTGTAAGTGTCACTGGCAGAGCCTCGAACATTCTAGGGGAGAAATGAGAGTTTAGAGAACTAAACACACACACACACACACACACACACACACCGTATACATACTTGCAGAGTGTCATAATCTGGGGACATAGTCATGGGGTTCAGTGCTGTGTATGTGTCATCTCCAGGCATTGGAACACTCTGAGAGAAATGAAGAGAAAACTTCTTTAGCATTTATTCAATAACAGCTTCATAGGAACTTTATGTAGAGCTTGATGAAGATAAAGACATAAAGTGAAATGTTCTCTCAGTACCTGAAGGTACAACTGAAGTATGACTCTTCCACTGTTTTCTGGGACTGAGACATTTTCATACACAGCAGAGTGACGCTGAAAGGGAGAACAGAGTAAAGTTCATATTCGAACATGTCACATGATCAAACAGTCTCTCCTTTCATCCACACTCACCTGTCCACTCTCACCAGTGCTGCTGTGGCCATGAGCTGAGCTCGACATTCTCTTCCTGAGAAACAGCAAGCACATGTTCATACTAGATGCAAATGACTTTTGGAAAAAAAATATATACATATTCTTATGTTCACATTTCACATACCACATCCACAGAGCTCCTGAGAGGAGTGTTACTGCCAGGAAGACAATCAGTCCCACTATGATGACCATTAAATCTGTATTCTTCTCTGAACCTTCAGAAATAAATCATGGGCAACATTTTTGTGCTAGCACAAGCGTAATTTGCTGGTGAATAATAGTGTGTGGCTATTTTGTTTGGTCAATTTTATCACGTTTCTACACTGGTGCTATTAACATGTGATATGTAGGTGGAGCAGTGCAAAAGGGGGCGTGGCAAAATCCGCCAACACAGTGGCATTTTTGATACGGGCTCTTATGCAGATGCTGGGATAAGACAGTATTTTCTTGATGAAATGCATAGTTTTAAAAGTCCTGTCTAAAAAGCTCTGTATAAATCCACTGAATAACTAATTTTTGTTTCCACAACAGTATGTAGAGTCAATGCTGTTATGATATCAGTAGCTTTCCTAGCCAGTGTTACATTTTACAGATTGTGTCTCAAGATTTATGCTGGACTTTCACTTTCTCTCTGGGAAAATGGTTTAGAGTGTGAAATTATTGGAGCTGGTGTGCATGATCTAGATCATAAAAACACAAAGTGAGAATCTATCCTTCATTAATCTAATAAATATAGCTCAGACATCCTGAGTGCTCGTGGCAGTTCGATGCACACATCTTTGTCATTTTGTCTACATTCATCAATGACTAATACCTTTCAATCTTTTCTAATAAATAAACAAGCATAATTACTGTAATGTAAATATAGATTTTATACAGAAACATCAGAATATTTTACTTAAAAACTCTTTTTATAAAGTTACAGAGAAGATTGACACTGTGCTTACTTAACACATCCAGGCATGTTGGTGTAGATTTGTGCTGTCCCAGCTGGTTGTGAGCAGTGCAGTAGTACTGTCCGCTGTGCTGGGAGCTGATGTTGCTGATGCTGTAATTCTGGCCTGTTGTCAGCAGTGTGTCTGCATCTGCTCTCTGCTTAAACCAGGAGTAGTTGAGAACAGGAGGGTTTGCATCACTGCTACAGCTCAGAGTCACTGAATCCCCCTCCACTGTGTCTCCAGAGGAAAGAACCACTGCTCTGGTGTTTTTAGGGGAATCTGATTAGAAATAAAAAACCTGAATCAGCTGGTGTGTGTTCAGGATCAGCATTTGATATAGATATAGATGTACTATGATTGAGGAGAGTAAAATCCACACTCACACACTGGAGGAGAGAGGAGACTGTCATGGCCTTCAACAGCACAGCTGTAACTGACCGCACCACTGACTGCAGCTACAGAGCAGGAGGCAGATTTACAGTCAGACACACGCTG
>CM040478.1:15842174-15852339 GCA_022758105.1 Pangasianodon gigas | reverse complement strand
ACTTCCACCCTGTTTGCACCCGTCTCTGCAATCACATGCGCACCACCTTCCCTTGTGGTTCACTGGTAGAGTGTCTGACTCTCATGCCCTGGACTAGAGTTTGAGTAAGCTTATACACTCAGCTGCTGATTATAAATCCAAACATTTCTAGACATTGCAGTTAAATATCAGTTCAAGCCAGACATTTTTATCATTTATACTGTTAGCATCAAGTTGCACAATCCACTGACATTCTCTATGTCATTTGTGGCAAAATGAATTTGTTTCACTCTGCCTGCTTGGATTTTCTTGTTAACGGTGGGCCTCATTTATAAAGCTGGATACAAATGGATTTATTCTTAAATTATTTGTATGAACATTTACACAGTAAACATTGATATTTATGAAAATCGTGTAATTTTTGAAAAAAATTACACTCTTCCTGAGTGTGCGTAAATTTACACATAAGAAGACACTGTCCACCTCGACTGATCAGCTTCAAATCAAATAATTTGCAAAGCAGTTACTGCATTTCATTGTACAGATGATGCTGTGATGTTTAAATAGCTTATTTATTTCAATTACACAACAATTGAATATTTTTCATATCATTGTTTCATATTAATGATTATAAAAATATGAAATATTATAAAGACAGCAAGCTATCCCAAATCCATTTTCAGACAAATAAGACCAATCGTTCAATTAAGCAGAAGTGCTGCAGTATAAAAGGAGGGTGGTGTGGTCTGGGCTGTACAGAGACGAGATGGGGCAAAAGGCAGACTGGAAAAGTTAGCACATGCTGCGCATAGGAAAGAACAAATATTAGGGACCGGTATGATTTTTTAAAAATCTTTTTCATCTAATTTTAATGGTGTGCATGAGGAACAGGCTGGTTAAGACAATTTTTATCTTAATGAATAGTAACTAAAATAGATTTTTTTTTTTTTTTTTATTTCCAAGGGTATTTCTTAATTCTACACATGGTGGATCTTCAAGTGTCAGCTGTCTGAAGGCTGATGCCACCATGGTTTACAGAATGTCAAGAAATATTTCAGTAGCATTAATCCTCATGATATTGACAGATAATCTTTTTTAGAAATATTTCAGCACTTTCTACTGTTTTTCTGTGCTGTTGTGTCACTACTGCAGCAGTTCAGAAAAGCTCTCAACATGTCTGTGTGGAAGTATTTTTATAAATTTGACAAGATTTGGCTGCAGGCAAGAACATTTGTTGGATGTATGGAGCAAAAGAAAAGAGTTAGACCAGCAACCAAAATAAATTATTTAAATTTACAGATAAAAAAAATCACAAGCATTTTATAATACAATATCATTCTGCACCTTTCTTTTTCTGTATGAGTTTATTTTTACTGTAAACTCTATGAACCATTTCATATTGAGTTCTGTTTCTATCATCCTTTCCACTCATCACTGGCTCACTAGCTATGCGTGACTGAGAACAGCAGCAGCAGTGGGTAATACTGTGGTTACACTGGTCAGTGCATGAACTATTTTAATTTGTGCTGTGTCTGTGTTGACACTGAGCTGCACTCTGTCTAACGACCCCACTTACATCTGGTACAAGAACGGACAGCGTGTGTCTGACTGTAAATCTGCCTCTGAGCTGTAGCAGTGATGCAAACCCTCCTGTTCTCACCTACTCCTGGTTTAAGCAGAGAGCAGATGCAGACACACTGCTGACAACAGGCCAGAATTACAGCACCAGCAACATCAGCTCCCAGCACAGCGGACTGTACTACTGCACTGCTCACAACCAGCTGGGACAGCACAACTCTACACCAACACACCTGGACGTGTTATGTAAGCACAGTGTCAATCTTCTATGTAACTTTATAAAAAGAGTTTTTAAGTAAAATGTTCTGATGTTTCTGTTTAAAATCTACACAAGTCTTGAATGGTGTTTTAGAATTAGAAAATGAATTGGATTGTTAATGTGTTTGGACTTCTGGGCTGCTATAGAATCAGCCCCTCTGTGATTAACAAAAACAACAGTCAAAGCACACAAACTTGTGTAATGGTGTCATATAATAATGTGGGCTCTGAAGGTAAAAACAAAACAGTAATGTGCTGTAATGATTTGTCTTTGACATATTAACGTCTTAAAAGTTTATATCAGGCTTAAATAACTTTTAAACATATAATTCCAGTGATTATTCTGCTGTAACTGAACATCAGCTCTATTTTCCTGCCATAAGATCAGGATGTTGTATATTTTTGGTATCTTTGTGGCATCATTTGTGCAAATGTGTTTGGGTTTAAATGAATATATTAAGAAGAGATCAGGTTATTCATGCTACACTGTTAAATTCGTTTTCATGTCAAGCAATTATATTTCTCTTCTAATGGTAGAAAAAAACAGACTGAGATCTTACACAAATATATTTTCTGTTTTCTCTGTCACAGGTTTATGTTGGTATTTTAGTGGAAACCTTTGATATAAGTGTGAGAAACATCTGCAAGGGTTGGGATACTGTATTTTTACAGTACAGTAATTACGCTTGTTTATTTTTTAGAAAAGACTGAAAGGTATTAGTCATTGATGAATGTAGACAAAATGACAAGATGTGTGCATCGAACTGCCACGCACACTCAGGATGTCTGAGCTATATTTATTAGATTAATGAAAGATAGATTCTCACTTAGTGTTTTTATGATCTAGATCATACACACCAGCTCCAATAATTTCACACTCTATACTAACTTACAATAGAGAAAGTGAAAGTCCAGCATAAATCTTGAGACACAATCTGTAAAATGTAAAACTGGCTAGGAAAGCTACTGATATCATAACAGCATTGACACTGCATACTGTTGTGGAAACAAATCAGTTATTCAGTGGATTTATATAGAGCTTTTTAGACAGGACTTTTAAAACTATGCATTTCATCAAGAAAATACTGTCTTATCCCAGCATCTGCATAAGAGCCCGTATCAGAAGGCGCATCAATAATGCCACTGTGCTGGCGGATTTTGCCACGCCCACTTTTGCACTGCTCCACCTACATATCACATGTTAATAGCAACAGTGTAGAAACGTGATAAAATTGGCCAAACAAAATAGCCACACACTATTCTTGACCAGCAAATTATGCTTGTGCTAGCACAAAAATGTTGCCCATGATTTATTTCTGAAGGTTCAGAGAAGAAAACAGATTTAAAGGTCATCATGGTGGGACTGATTGTCTTCCTGGCAGTAACACTCCTCTCAGGAGCTCTGTGGATGTGGTATGTGAAATATGAACATTCTGAATATATATATATATATATTTTTTTTTTCTAAAGTCATTTGCATCTAGTATGAACATGTGCTTGCTGTTTCTCAGGAGGAGGAAGAGGAGCTCAGCTCATGGTCACAGCAGCACTGGTGAGAGCAGACAGGTGAGTGTGGATTAAAGGAGGGACTCTTTGATCATGTGACATGTTCGAATATGAACTTTACTCTGTTCTCTCATTTCTCTCAGAGTGTTCCAACACCTGGAGATGACACATACACAGCACTGAACCCCATCACTATGTCCCCGGATTATGACACTCTGCAAGTATGTATACAGTCTGTGTGTGTGTGTGTGTGTGTGTGTGTGTGTGTGTGTGTGTGTGTGTTTAGTTCTCTAAACTCTCATTTCTCCCCTAGAATGTTCGAGGCTCTGCCAGTGACACTTACACAACTCTGAACCCTGCAGCCATGTCCTCTGAGTATGATACTCTGAAGGTAAGTCTGTAGCATGTATGTATTTGTGTGTGTGTGTGTGTGTGTGTGTGTAAGAGACAAAGAACTGTAACCCCCCAAAAAAACATTCCTGTAAACAAGCGTGTAGAATGTTTACTGAATGTTTATTTTATTTTTGTGCATTTCACAGAAGTGACGCGTTCAGATGCTCGAACCCTGTAACCACGTCCTCTGAGAGTAAGTGTGTAGTCTGTAAATGTGTGTTTGTGCACAAGGGTGTTTGTTATAGTGTATAATGTGATAATATTCTGTGTTTTTTTTTCAGGATTTTTCAGGCTACTCGACTCAGTGAGGAGAAGTACTCCAGAACTGGAGAATGATAACTAACAGTTGCGTTTGGTTAGTGACTTTACATTCAGCATCATGAACAGCACAGGAAGGATGCTCAGGGTGAGAGTTTTAGGATTAGATTTGAGGATTACAGTTAATCAACATTAAGACGTCACAACTAACTAAATTCTGTCTTAAGTACTTGTCATTCATTTATGTTATTCAAGCAGCTTCTTTAGTTTCTCAGTTGTCTTTCTGCACATTTAACATATTATACACACGCATACATATATAATATGTGTAGCGGCCTGAGAAAACCCTTCACACTGTCATATTTTGACATTTTCTAATACATATAGCTCTACAGCTTTTCCTCATCATCTCTTCACTTGACTGATCTCTGTTCATGCTAACATCAGAATGGAAATAATCACTGATTAATTCAGTCACTTCTGTTCTGTTATTAAATTCCTTGTTACTGTCTTTTTATCTGTTTAGCTAAACATTTTACTCTGTAATTGTCATTGTCATGTGTTGTAAACTACAGTGAAAAGCTGGATAATGATAAAGATAACTGATAATGATATCAACCTCCATGAAGACGAATTCTACTTTGCCTGATCTGTTGCTGTCCAATATTGAAAATGTTTCTATGTACAAGAATAAAATTGAGCTTTTGAGCTTTTGCAGGACTGAATACTGTACACTGCTTTGAAATCATAAATGTTTATTTACAAAGCAACTTTAAAAAGCAGTACAAACCTCTTTACATAATATAGAGAACAGTCCAGGTCATTTAAAAAATGTTAATAAAATTAAGTAGAACTACAAATTAACTAAGAAATAAACATCATTTCTGGACCCAAATAAAAAAAAGGACACCATATGATCTAAAACAATTTGTGCTCCATCATTTGCAACAATTAGATTTTAATATATATATCTGAAAAAGTTGCAGATATGGACAAAATATTATATTGCAAAGTATTAACATCCCTTTGGTGAAGTCTTGATGTTCATAGTTAAAGATCAGCCTGTGTTATACAGACCAAAAGGATTTGTGTTGTTTGGATCATGTGAGTGTCCCGATTCTTTCAAGTTGTCATCAGAAGGCTGTTATAGCAGAAAAGCAGGGACTAACATTGGAATGGGCTCAACAAGCTGCTTTTGTATTCTGTTATTACACACTGTCTTATTTTATTTTAAGTGTAATATTCTGGATTATTTTTTCCTTTTTTCTGTCACTGCTATTAGTTATTGCACTATTATTATTTGCGATAGCACGGTGATACAGCAGGTAGTGTTGATGCCTCACAGCTCAAGGGCCCTCGGGTCAATCTTAAACTTAGATTAAGGGAGTACTCAGTGTGTCCTCCGCCATGTTTGTGTACAGTGAACACTTGCAGTCTGAAACTGTAGCTCTGAGAATGGATGATGATGAACCAATCCCCAGGAAGTCCATTTTACTGGAATAGCTTACTACCTGAAAAGAGCCTGGTTAACCCTTTATACATTTTGCATCCACAATAAATATAAAGAAGTAGACTAAATTATTACTAATTACTGTTGTAGATGATGTTGATGATGTTGTAGATGGATTTTGTAAGTATTTTAGGCTGCTTCCTGAGATGACTTCTTTCTATGAGAAAGCGAGCATCTTATTAATAATTCAATTCAGTTCAATTTTGTTTGTATAGCGCTTTTAACAATGGACATTGTCACAAAGCAGCTTTACAGAAATAAATGGATTCACAAAAAAATATTTATTGCAAATATGTGAATTTATCCCTGTGAATTTATCCCTAATGAGCAAGCCAGAGGCGACGGTGGCAAGGAAAAACTCCCTGAGACAATATGAGGAAGAAACCTTGAGAGGAACCAGGCTCAAAAGGGAACCCATCCTCATCTGGGTGCAATGGATAGTGCAATTATAAATAAATCCCTTCTATTATTGTGTACTATATGGACAAATAGTGCAATTGTGCAACCAATAAATTCATCACGGTTTTTGCAAGGAGTCCGGTTGGTTAAAATCTATCCGCTGTTCACTGATGGAGTCCTGAGTACGAAGGTGCTCGTGGCAACCGCAGCCCCAAAGCCACTACAGCAATCGCAGTCCCAAGCCATTACAGTACAGCTCCCCATATGTGATCCCCAAGCCATCTCCACAGCCCCCAGGTGGCACTATCCCCAGCAATCCAAATGGTTCTTCAGGCCATCCATATGGGGCCACCCCCAGCAGCAGAGAGCGAACTCAACCGATGAGAACTCCAACCAGAAGTAGGGCATCAGGATGGGTCAAGCAGCGAGGAGGAGCAGAAGGTGCATCAGGATGGGTCAGGCAGCGAGGAGGAGCAGAAGGGGTCAGGATCACTGGCGTCTCAGAAGTAGCATGTATAGCTTGACAGAGAGTGAGGGAGAGAGAGAGATGGAGAGAGAGGGAGAGATTGTTAGGTAAGCTTTTGTCCTCTAATGGTTAAGGACAATGTACTTTGCGTGCAGAGTGCAAGCAGGGACTCCGGCAAGACTAGCTATGACAGCATAACTAAAAAGGAGAGCCAGAAGCTAACACAGACATGAGGGCACCCTGGGACATAAGGCAGCCAGCCACTCCACCGTCGACAAACCTGAGTGAATGCGTGAGAGTGGGGGGGCGACAGCATCCAAACATCCCAGTTCACCACAACACTCTATGCCTGTGAACCCTCCAGACCTGCCCCTGTACCTAAGAAAAAACTATTCAATAAAGGCTTGACTAAACAAATATGTTTTCAGCGTAGACTTAAACACTGAGACTGTGTCTGAGCC
This sequence comes from Pangasianodon gigas, assembly GCA_022758105.1. Taxonomy (NCBI): domain Eukaryota; kingdom Metazoa; phylum Chordata; class Actinopteri; order Siluriformes; family Pangasiidae; genus Pangasianodon; species Pangasianodon gigas. The sequence continues at coordinate 15,845,531 of CM040478.1, read as the reverse complement.
CCGAACACTAAGTGGAAGGCTGTTCCATAACTGGCTTTGTAAGAGAAAGCTGTAGCACGCACTATTCGAGGTACCAACAAATAGCCTGCACCTTTTGATCTGAGTAGGCATGGCGGATCATAAAAGACCAAAAGTTCACTCAGGTACTGTATTAATAATTACACAGCATTACTTCATGTTGCCCGTTGACTTTATTGTTTAAAAAGCATTTTCAAAGCATTAGAAGGCACAGATTTGTTAGCTGGAACCCAAAACCCTGCTGCAGCATCCACTTGGAGTAGACTAGACTACTATCTGCACTTCATGGGTTTGACCACCACATGGCACCAGCACACACTGTGTTGAAAAGCTTCAACTAATTCCACTCACTTTCAGCTTCATCTTTCTCAGGGTGTCAGTGGATCCGGGGTAAGAACACTTTTCAATTATGCAGACTTTTATAAAATTATTTTTTAATAATTCTAAGGATATTTAGATACTTACTTTAGTGAATGTTGTTTTTGTAGAGAGTCAATTGAAAAAGGAGCAGAAAAAAAATCCCATGATTTAATTTGATGTTGCAATACAGCAGAAAAAGAAATAATCACTGGGAGGAAGGAGGGTTGGGGGGAGTGACTACTTTCTGGAGGCGCTGTAACTATACACGTGTGGAGCCAAGCACTTCTAGTTATGGAATTATACTGCTTTGACGTCACAGTAGCGGCGCCAAGAAAAAATGCAAAGTTTCAGAAACAGAGTCTGGTCTGGATCCCACAAAGTGAGAAGATAAACAGCAGCTCATGATAAAGGTACATTTCTCTCTCTTTCTCTCTCTCTCTTTCCCTCTCTCTCAAGGGACCAGTAAGTGGGCGGGGCTTGTGGCATCATCAGCAATGTCAGTGACATTAGTGACATCAGTAGCAGCAGTGAATCTCTGATTCCAAACACAAGTAAGTTCCTCGAAGCTTGTCGAACTTCCATGAAACAAGTTAGTTCCTTTCATCAAGTTCAACAAATTACTTCCTTATGTGCTCCTTATAAGTTTTAACGAGATGGTTCCGTATGTGTTACGTTATAACAGTTGTTCCCTCACCAGCTTCTCTTTTTCTCCGTGTCCTGAAGTCATTATAAGACAAAAATTCAGCTTGTCATGTTACTGAGAAAGTGAACTCCTCTGTCTTGAAGACTTTCCCGAGCTGGAACTTGAAGTTACAGCTTTACCACTGACTGTTACAAAGCACTGACACTGGAGACTCCTTCCATAAATGTTGAATATTAGAATGAAGAAAATCTCATATTAACAATGACACAGTTTTTTTTCTTTTTTTTTTTTTTCTTGTCCAAGGTACAAGTCCCTGTGTAAATAGATAAAGGGATGGATGGATGGATTGATATTATTTATTATGAGGTTCTGTCCCTTTTAGAGAGATCATTATAAGGAGAAGGCAGGACTCACAAAGAGTGCGCCGTCCAATAAAATGACCCACCTGCCCACATTCCCATTCACCCCCAGAGTTTCATGGCTTCCTCCAGGTTAATATCCAATGAGCGTTAATCCTTCCTCTCATTAAAACACATTCTATTTGGATCTGCCATGGAACGCAAGAGACGTACGGCTTCTATGAGTGTGTATCACTGCTGTGTCAGGGGCTGTAAAGGTGATTTTCATGCAGGCTGCTGAAGTTTAGTGTAGTCTTAAAGCAATGTAATATACACGAATTGAAAGGGCTTGGTTTAGCATCTAATCATTTCAGTTCAGCATCCAATTAAGTCCATCAAAGCAGAAAAAAACCTCAAAAATCATGCCAGTTCATGCTGCACAATGTAGTGAGTGCTATAGCTATCAGTGTGTATTTGAAGATGGCTAAGCCACTGCACTGCAGTGTGGAACTTGAGGATGAATGCCCCTGACCCTAGTATTAGTATAGTAGTACCCTAGAGCTTCCAGCCTTTTAAAGGAACAGACACAGACACAGTAATAACAGATGAAACAAAAGAGAAGCAAAAGCTAAAATCAGGACACAGTACTGTCAGAGTTTTGGTCCTTTTTTCTGTGTTTTTGTTATGGTTTTTTTTTCCCCACTAGATGTCGCACAGCCTTAGTTTTTCTTTGTTGTAATTGGTTTCATTGCTTTCACCTGTGTCTTGTTCCCGTTCTGTGTATTTTTGCCTTTGTTCCCCGCTTGGTTATTGTTGTTTCCTAAGCCCCTGTTGTCTTCGTTGTTGCTTCTCTCGAGTTAATATCTTCTGTGTTTTTTCAAGCGCCCTTGCCTTGTTTTTCTTTTTTTTGTCTTTTTTCCCTGTTTCTCTTTTCAGTTTTTGGCGGTCTTCAGTTCCCCTGCCTCGTCTTCGTTTTTGAGATCCTTTGCCTTCTTGTTTCTCGCCATTTTTGCCCTTGTGTTATTTTCTTGATTTTTTAAAAATAAAATTCTTGTGCACCACTTCAGCGTTTGCATCGTGGGTTCACTCCACAACACCCACTCCAGGCCTTAATTGACTCCGGCGCTGCTGGGAACTTTATGGACATTTCCCTAGCCCAGAGACTCCAGATCCCCAGGAACTCTCTTCCTGCTCCCATAACTGCCACAGCGTTGGATGGTAGGCCGCTAGCCCCTGGCGAAATAACCCAGCTTACCTCTTCCCTTCGGCTGGCCGTCCACCAGCACCAGGAGGAGATCTGTTTCTACCTTATCGAGTCTCCCGAGATTCCCATCATCCTTGGGTACCCCTGGCTCCTCCAGCACAACCCACACGTCGACTGGTCCACGGGGGCAATTCTCAGTTGGGGTGCTTCGTGCCAGACTATGTGCTTGGGCCAGAGAGACCCTGACCCTGCTCCTGAGTCCCTAGAAACCGTAGATCTGTCTCGTATTCCCCCGCAGTACCACCACCTCAAGACAGTTTTTAGTAAGAGGAAAGCCACCTCATTGCCTCCTCATCGCCCCTACGACTGCTCTATAGACCTCGTCCCTGACTCCAGTCCCCCTAGAGGTCGCATCTTCTCGTTGTCCCCTCCTGAAAGGGCCGCCATGAACAAGTACATTGAAGAGTCCCTCGCAGCCAGGATTATCCGTCCATCCACTTCTTTTTCGTCGGGAAGGAGGACAGGGGCCTTCGGCCGTGTATCGATTACAGGGGGCTCAACAAGATCACTGTGCGCAACCGCTATCCCCTACCTTTCATGGCCACCGCTTTTGAGGTCCTTCAAGAGGCCTCGATTTTTACCAAACTGGACTTGCGTAATGCCTACCACCTGGTGTGTATCCGACCGGGTGACGAATGGAAGACGGCCTTCAACACGCCTACGGGGCACTGAGTACCTGGTTATGCCTTTTGGCCTCACTAATGCTCCTGCGGTCTTCCAAACCCTGGTCAACG
>CM040478.1:15791641-15834706 GCA_022758105.1 Pangasianodon gigas | reverse complement strand
AACGGACTGGTGTGACCTTGAAGATGGAGTTTTTTTAAGGTGAAGGCTAATGTTGTTTTTGAAACATAAACTGACTGAACTCTCGCCGCGGTTAAAACTAAGATAAGGGGACAGTGAAATAATTGTGACGAGAGGCAGATGTGTGATTAAAAGAAAAAAGAGAAAACTCCATCCAATGAGATTATTGTTTTAGAATTGTATAAAAGCATGGGCCACGACTATGTAAATCAGATGCTCTGCAGACCATCTCGGCTTTGTTGTTTGATTCAATAAAGTCTATAGATTTTTGGCATCCAGAATCCCTTGTCTTTGTAACTCATATTTCCTTATTCTGATTTGCAGAAGTATTTGCCATGACACTGGGAGACCTGGAGAAGCTTGCGTGGAACCTTACTCCAGGTGTGGCAGCAGTGGCGGACAAATTGCTATGCAGAAGGGACCCCAACCTCAGCGTCTTGATCCGGAAACAGCAGCGGCACGAACCCAAACTGGTACTTGAAAGGGGACATTCTAGTGGCCAAGGAGTAGGGTGTTGTGGGCGTACTCAGCCTACATGAGGAAGAAGGACGGGTCGTTCGCTACCATGCACCTCAGGGTAGACTCCAGATCCTGGTGTAGCCTCTCTGTTTGCCCACTGTACTCTGGGTGGAAACCCGAAGATAGGCTTACCGTCATCTCCATTAATTGACAGAAGGTACGTCGGAACTGAGAGGAGAACTGAGGACCGTGGTCGGTAACAATGTCCTGTGGTATACCAAAAACTCGGAAGACATGGTTAATGATTAATTCGGTGGTTTCTTTGGCTGTGGGTAGCTTAGGCAGGGGAATGAATCTGCATGCCTCGGAAAAATCTGCCAATGATCACAAGGTGGAGGCGTTGCATTGGGATGGTAGGAGTCCTGTGATGAAGTCCATTGAGAGGTGTGACCAGGATTGTCATGGGATGGAGAGTGGGTGGTGCAACCCCTGAGGTGACCGATGTGGGACCTTCCCTTAGTTGCATGTAGGGCAGGCTGTCACAAAGGACTTGACATCTTCCTTGATGATTGTCCATCAAAACCATCTCTGGAGGAACTCAAGGGAGCGGGTAGCGCCCAGGTGACACGTAAGCTGGGAGGATAGACCCCACTGGAGAACCTGGGAACGAACAAACCTGGGAACGAACAAACGCCGGTCTCCCCCTGGGTCAAGTTCTGGGGTGCGAGCCTGTCTTACCATGGCTTCTATCTCCCACCTAACAGGAGCCACAATCTTGGAACTCGGGCCAACGGGCATAGGCGGTTCTTCACGGTTGGTGGGCGAGTATACTCGAGACAGGGCAGTGGGCTTGAGGTTCATGGAGCCCGAGTGGTAAGACAGGACACACCGAAACCTGTTGAAGAAGAAGGACGAACCGCGTTTGGCGAGGGCAGAGTCATTTGGCCTGCTGAAGGTACTCCACGTTCTTATGGTCGGTGAGTACTTGGAATGCGTGCTGAGCCCCCTCGAGCCTATGTCTCCACTCCTCGAGTGGAGTTTGACAGCCTGCAATTCTCGGTCACATTCATAGTTCCTTTCAGTAGCTGTAAGGCAATGGGACGGGAAGGCGCAAGGATGTAATTTGTCGTCATCCCCCCTCTGAGAGAGGACTGCACCAACCTATATATCTGAGGCATCCACCTCCAGCATGAAAGGTTTGTCAGGGTCGGGGAGATTCAAGATGGGGGCTGAGGTGAAACAGCATTTGAGCTTAGTGAATGTGGTCTTGGTTTTCTGATTTCATCGAAAACCAGAGTTTTTGGCCTTGGTGAGGGCAGAGAGTGGGGCCGCCACAGAGCTGAAGTTGCAAATGAACCGGCGATAAAAACTCGCAAAGCCGAGGAACCGCTGCACCTCCTTCACCGAAGTGAGAGTGGGCCAATCAGTGACCACTTGAAGCTTCCAGGGATCCGTCTGAACGTTACTGGGACTAACGATGAATCCCAGGAACTGTATCCGGGCCACGTGGAATTCACATTTCTCAGGTTGCACAGGTCGAGTTTGGTCAAGATGGAGCCTTCCTGTAACAACTTGAAAGCAGTGGCCATAAGTGGCAAGGGATAGCGGTTCCGGAATATGATCTCGTTAAGACCGCAGTAATCTATGCATGGGCGAAGGCCACCATATTTTTTGTCCATGAAGAAAAACCCTGCGCCAGCAGGGGAGGTGGAAGGATGGTTGAAGCCAGCAGCGAGAGCTTCCTTGATATATTCGTCCATAGCTGTCCACTTGGGCTTAGAGAGGGAAAATATTTGACCTCTGGGGGGACAGGTGCCTGGGAGCAGGTTGATGACCACTCATATGGACGGTGTGGTGGTGGTAATGTGGTGGCCCTCTGCTTGCTGAAGCCTGACTTGAGATCATGGTACTGGGTGGAAACTCAAGCTAGGTCTAGGGGATATAGAGACTCAGGAATAGGTTCTGCAGAACTTGGGAAGAGGCAGGTGGCATGACAGGTAGGGCCCCACTCAATGGTGGTGGACCAGTTGATATGTAGTTTGTGATGAAGAAGCCAGGGGTAGCTGAGGATAACGGAATTCAGGGGACTCTACTAGATGGAACTTCAGCGCCTCCTGATGTTGGGATCTTCCATTCAGGGCTGTTATCACCTGAGGGGATGAGAGGGGTACAGAATCTGGAGGTTCTTGTCTAGGGAGGAGTCCATGAAGTTAACAGCCACACCCAAATCCACCAAGGCCTGGAGAGTGTGTTGTCAGTTGTTCCAGGATAGCGTGGCTGGTAGGTACTAGAGGGTGGGAAGGGCTGGGTAACTCCCATCACAGTCCTCCCCTGGCTGCACAGGACAGGGCTTTTCCTGGAAGCTCAGGTCAAGCAGAACGAAAGTGCCCAAGCCGGCCACAGTATAGACAGCACTTCTCCTTCATGTGGCAGTTACGTTCAGCTGGGGAGATCTGAGTATTGCCCCGCTGCATGGGTTTGGGGGGTTCTTGGGATGGTTATAAGCTCTCAGATCTCTCCACAGGAACTGGGTGACCCCATGCCATGGGACTCGCAGGGGGCAGCTTTGCAACCCTGCTCCCTCTCTCCGAGTCATTTGTTCAGATGAACTGCCAGTTCTCTGAGGGACTCAAGATTGTCTGTGGGTTTGCACATGGCAATTTCGTCTTGGAGGGCCTCCGAGAATCCATTTTGGAAACACAACATGACAGGCTCATAGTTCCAGCCACTGCCGACATGGTGCGAAAATGGATGGCCACACTGCAGCTGCGTTGCTGAAGGGGTAGTAGTCACTTACATGCCTCGTGACCACTGATGGGGTGGTTGAAGGCCTGCTTGAACCTTCCGCAAAGAACAGAAGGGACTCTGAGCTTCCAAGATGGCTGTAGCCCAGGAGAGGGCTCTTCCTGATGATGTATGCAATTTTGGCTCTGTCTGAAGGGAAAGACAATGGCTGCAGCTCAGATGTGAGAAAACACTTTGTGAGGGTCTCCCACAACACAGTGTGGTGGAGGCAGACGGGGTCCTACAAGAGGAGCTGGCACCTGGGGAACTGGAAGTGGGACAGGAGAAAATGCTGAAATTGGTGCTTGAGCTGGCAGTAACCGTCTGGACATCAGACAACATTTGTGGCACTGAACAGAGAACTCATCCTGAGCTATGGTGGTGAAGAGCTTGAGTGCCGGGCACCTCTGCTGGCTCTATGCCGCACTTGGTGTTTCTGTCAGGGCCGGGACCTGAATTCTGGTATGCAGCATGAGGGTCAGCTGCTCTACCAGTGAGCCACAGGGGAAGGCAACAAACTGAACTGCAGAGACGAACTCAAACAAGGTGAAAGTGCAAAGAATTTCTAAAAGTCAAAAAAAAAAAAGCCCAAAAATGCAAGCGCAAAAAGGCAAAAAAAAAAAAAAAAAGAAAGAAACAAATGTCATACACAAAGTTCAGTAGGAAAATCCAAAGAAATAATCCAACATATAATTCACAACTCAGAATTCTCCTCCAAGAGGTAAGCCAACAAAAATATACTTCAAGAGTAAAAGCAAAAATCTCAAAAAGGATTTCACAATATCAACAGGCAAAAAACAGAGTAACTTACACGACACACAGGGCTGGCCTAGCAACACTAAACAACAAGGCAAGGAAACTAAGGGACAGGGCAAACTAAATACACGGGGGAAAGGGACACAGGTGGCAGCAATGAGACAATGAACAGACAGTGGGAAAACAACAAGGGAACAATGGGGGCCTCTAGTTGCCAAAACAGAACACAACAAGACCGGAATTCTGACATCCCAACAGACCTCAGTTATCAGAAGCTAGGATTTTATTCAAAACACTAACATTGTGAAGAATATCTGATACCTCAAAACAAGAAAACAAGGAATCACATTTCACAGGTTGAAGCTGTGACATTTATCAAAATGAATACGGACAAATTTATTCCTAAAACATTCGTAAAAGTAAACTTACTAATGTGAACCTCGACTGATCAGCTTCAATATAATTTTTATAATTGTATAATTGTTGATGAGTTACTGTGAATGCTGCTAGATTTAAATCACATTTATTTCAATTACACACAAATTTAAGGAACATTTTGTGAATCTCAGTTGTTTGATAATAATAAATGGAAAGAAAAGCAAGCAAGAACCAATCCATGAATTTAAAGACTAGCCATTCAATTAGGTCAAAAGGAAAGGCACCCTATAAAAAGGAGGAAGCCTTAGTGTATGTCTAAGGAAGCTGAAGTGCTGCAGTGGCTGAGCTGCATTACTGGAAGATTCAGCACACACTGTGATTAGGAGACACACTTTCACAGTTTAGTTTCCATTTTGGTGTTTTTTTTAGTTTTCTGTGATTTTTGCTTTTTATGGAGTTTTGTGAGTGGGGCTAAGTGTAAATCAGCTGTGCCATGAAAGTGCTTGGTAATTTATGGCTGATGACTACAAAGAAAACCAGCAAGACTTTTAAATCTGGTGAGAATTTTTACTTCACTTTGGCCTACAAAAACATTTACACACAAATTTACTATTTATGATTGAATTTGGTCTCTTCCAATATGGTGGATGTGTTGATGCATCACAGTAGCCAACAACAGCGGCCAATGCGCCATCTACCTTTTTTTTTTCATATCTGTGTTACAGTGACCAGAGAAAATACTTGTTTCTGATTGGCTGGCAGATGTGCACTATTTTCATAGGGCATGATGAGTTCATTATGCACGTTACTCACTTGTTCCCAGGTTCTTGTAATCACTCCTGCTGATTTCACTACTTGAGTTGCAACAGGCGCCGCCCAATCTACAATTCCTCATCCTTTTCGTGAAGATCCTGGAGTGAGAGAGAGAGAGAGAAAACAGATATAGACAGACAGAGAAGGAGAATTTGTTTGCTGATTTAATACACATGTATTACACACCCACACACCCATACTGACACACACACCTGATGGGGGTCTCCCTATAGGAGATTTGTCCATTGCTCAAGATCATTCTGGGACTCCAGTGATTTCTGCAGGATGAGAGAAGAGAAACAGAAGAATTTAGTACAGTTACTATAAAGTAAAAGAAGCAGTGAAACGGATAAAGCTAAAATACAATCAACATTATAGCACAAACAGCCTTGACATATTATTATTCACTTTATCATTATTTAAACGATATATTCATACCTTTTGAAAAATATTGGAAAAAGAGCAGGAAGAGTCTATTTACAAATTGACCCTTAGAGTGGCACTATATTATCATCTATATCACTTCCAGCTTTATGCCAAACTACCCTAAGAAATAAGATGACTATTGAAAATGGCTCCATATTATTACAGCATCCAGCTAACACTCTGTGCAGTGTTCAGTCCAAAAAGCCATGACTCAAAACACATGATGGCATGAACACAAAAACAAGTTAGAGTTTAGAGTTTAGTTAGAACTTCATCCTCTTAAATAATCTTCCAGACCAACTCTTCTATTAAACACTAATGTTCAGGATCTATCTCGGATATAAACTGGCAATCTAGACAATTCAAAATAAAGCAGAAGATTCTAACTGTTTACAGAAACAGTATTGCTGAAACTCCTAGAGGATATAGTCCACTACACAGCCATTGTTTCACACTCATACAGGGAGCAGGAAGTCTATTAGAGCTCAAATTTTATGAACTTCTGTTAATTTACATTCATTCTTTGTTGGATTGGTGTGTGTGTGTGTGTGTGTGTGTGAGAGAGAGAGAGATACGTACCTTTGTCTTGAATTGCAGCTTTCTGGTTGCTTTGAAGCATTGAGATACTCACACTCTGTGAAATGTTGAGTCTCGGAATGAACAGTAGCTGTCAGCCACGCCTCTGTGATGTCTTAATGATTCATGACACCCAATTCATCATATTAAAGTTTTTAAAAATCACTACACCTACATTTTACACCAAACAGCAAGGGACCATTTTGTGTTCAGGGCTTCATTTTATGTGTAACCGCTACATGGCATGGTGTACTCAATAAAAAAAAAGAATTTTAATTTTTTTTTTTTTTTTTTTTTTTTTTTTAATCTATGCATCTTAATTAAATCAGATAGGCACAGCAATTAAAACACCACACTACCTTCTAGGTTCAAAGGAGGATTTTAGTCAGCAAACTACACATTTTTTTGAGTTAGAAAAAGAGTAACACTGTATTAAATTGTTTTTTCCAAGTGTGTGCATTATAAGAGAAAAAACACAAAACATACAATCAGTCCTGTATATGAAAATAAAGAAATAAAACAACCCCCCAAAGTTCAAAGAGCTCTTGTCTTGGAGGCGAAGAAGAAAAAAACAAAAAACCTCTCAGTCCCTTGAATACAAAAAAACTTTACTACCCAGGGAGTTTTAAATCTTGTGATTACTTAAATGACTCAAAGTGTTCTGTGTGTTTTAATCTTAAAACTCTTATCTGTTCTCCAGGCACTTCTTGTAATCCGGATGAAAACTCCACTCCACTAGATGGCGTGTTGTAATGTCACAGGGATCTTGGTGGCTCACCTTTTCCAGAATCACCATTCATCAAATGGAATCATACTCAAAAAAAAAAAAAACCTGCATAAATGCAGAGTACTCGTCATCACTCAATACACTTAATTATCAATTTAGATGGAATATAACAGATAGGGGTTTTCAGATCTGTTCCTATTTGTATTTATAGCCACTTGTTCAACAACCACACATCTAACAACTCAAAATACATCTCATTTACAAAATACTCGTGCATACATATCACTTATGTATGATTTAACCAGTCATTGTTGCACTTAAATGACCATCCAGGCATCTTATTATCAGATTATTATTATTATTTTTTTTCACATTACCATTAATGAGCAAAAAATTCTAAGAACTTCAACACTGATTTTTAACTCAACCCCAACTGTTTTTTTTTTTTTTTTTAAATAACAGACTATTTGTCTCACAATGTACAATATTGTTCAATATTTTAACATCAAGCCATATTTATATATAATATTTTAGTTACAAAATGTTAATTAGGCACATTACATACTTTAAAGATGAACTCAGATAAACAAACTCACCAGAGTCATCTGAAGCAAAATACTCAAAGAGAGGGATCTCTTCTCACCAGAGGCATTAAAATGTAATAGATGTTACCAGGAATGATGCGCACCACACCGGCAGCACCGCTTGGCAAGTATCGGTACAGTGACTCTTACTCCCATGAGTCAATATTTACGTTAGTTAATACATTAGGTAATATTAGTTAATGTTAGTTGAAGATGGACATTTTGTTTCCTCACTGAGATTTGATTTCCTGTTTGTAAAACACACCATGAAGCTGTAAAAAAAATAAAGACTTTATGTTCTGTTAGATGACTACTACTCTTAAATGTACATTGTTTAAATATATATCTCTCTCTCACAACTTCTCTGGAAATAAATACTTTAAACACTCTTCTCAGTTGTCTTACACTTAAATTGTTTGCTTTGAATTGACTAATCAGCAGGTTAATGCGTATATAACAGCCTCCTTTTGATTTTGGTTTCTTGCGAATTTAATTACTGTGACAAAGCAAAAAAAACAAACAAAAAAATCTGACCCTTGATTATGCTTCATAGACCCCTGAGGCTCCCCGGACCCCACTTGAAACCATACGAGCCCATATAAACATAGCTATGCCAGTTGACCAGGAGAAGAGGATATTAGTGATTCACGAGTGAGTTAACTCTTTGAGCTGGGTCTTGTAGGTGAATGCTCGAAGCTCACTGAAAGTAACTGCTTTATTAGATGAGGTTTAATGTTGTGTGTAGAATTCTGAAAATTATAATTTGGGTTAGAGCTATGAAAAGAGGAGAAATAATGTGCTAGTTGATGCATGACTCAATTTGTTAATGGCTTGACTGTTTTGGAGTCTATCTGCACTTCATCGTTTTGACCACCAGATGGCACTTTATGAAAATAGAGATAATCTGATTACTATGAAATGAGCTTCTTTATGAAAAGACACTTAAGACGAGTAGTGCACTTACCACAGCAATGTGGTTACCACACCACCATGATTAGTTTAGTCTCTTCCTCTTTTTTTTTTTTTTTTTACATGAGAAGATGAGAAGTTTGATTAACATCGTATTCTTATTCTATATTTCATTCTTTTGTGCTTTAAAAATGATCTTAACAGTGGCTTAGTGGTTAGCACATTTGGCTTGCACCACCAGGGTTGGGGGCTTGATTACTGCCTCCGCCCTGTGTGGGCAAAGCTTGCATGTTCTTCCCATGCTTCGGGGTTTTCCTCTGGGTACTCCGGTTTCCTCCCCAAGTCCAAAGACTTTCATTGTAGGCTGATTGGCATTTCTAAATTGTCAGTAGTGTGTGAGATTGTGCCCTGCAATGGGTTGGCACCCCATGCAGGGCGTCCCCTGCCTTGTAACCAAACTCAGCTGTTAGTTATCATTCTCCAGTTCTGGAGTACTTCTCACTGAGTCAAGCAGCCACATCCTGAAAATAAAACACCCGTGTTACACTATGACACACACACACCTACACTACACACTTTCTCTCAAAGAATGTGGTTGCAGGTTTGTGTTTCTGAATGTATCACTTCTGTAAAATGTGCGCGCACACACAGTAATGTCAGGTCAGATCATGTCTTCTCGCCAGCAGAATTGTACTTTGTTTACTTCTGATGCTGTGTGCAGCCATGTTGATTTCACTCCATAAACAGGGAAGGAACTCGTAGGTGAGAAGACCACCACAAGCTGACAAGTAAGAAATTCAGGTTGAGGGGGTGTCTTCTTTGGATTTTAATCTCCAGTCTCCATCTTTGGATTCAAACCCCCCTCATCCCCCCAGCAATTTGCACACAGGTTACACACACGCACACACACAGAAAGACTGTATACATACTTGCAGAGTGTCATAATCTGGGGACGTAGTCATGGGGTTCAGTACTGTTTGTGTGTCATCTCCAGGCATTGGAACACTCTGATAGAAATGAAGAGAAAATTTCTTCAGTATTTATTCAATAACAGCTTTATAGGAACTTTAGGTAGAGCCTGATGAAGATAAAAACAAAGTGAAAAGTTCGGTCAGTACCTGAATGTCTGTGTCTCTCTATGCTCCTCTCTTCCTTCTATTTACACAAATGACATAAAAACATGGCTGTATAATCTGTTCCTGCTTCATTCAGCTAATGCAGAGCAGGAACGAGTGCAGCAGCTCCCCATACAGCAGGCAGCTTCCACACCTCAGCTGAGTGAAACAAGTCAGTTCCTGTTATCACGTCCATTATAACAGCTATAAACAGCCGTTCACTCACCAGCCTCTCTTTTTTCTGAATAAAACAACCTGATTCCAAACTTGTTTTAAAGCATGACACTTACCTAACACGTCCAGGTGTGTGAGCAGTGCAGTAGTTCAGGACTTTTTTCAAGATTTTTGTCACATACACAGTTATATACTGCATATACCTTGCAGTTCAACTTGCAGTGAAATGAAAGCTTGGCTTACTCCTCCATAGCCTGAATTTAAATAACTACATTAAAAATAAGAAATGAATAAGAAATGTTTGTACAGGAATGTGCAAAAATTGTTGTTGTTGTTCTTCTTTTTCAGCTGGTCTCCACAGGGGATCACTGGTCCACATATTTGATTTGGCACAGTGTAGCAAACTTCCAAGACAGGCAAGGAGGAGGTGGGAACTGAGTGAACTCAAACGTAAAGTTTTAATAATAAACAAACCACAAACGTAGCACAAACATAAAACACACACGCATCTCTCTCTCTCTCCCCCTAGGCGTTTCCAGACGCTCCTTTATTACACTCTCCCACTGATTAGACAACTCAGTACCAGGCGTGCATCCTCACAGCCTGGACCCTCCCTCCTGCTCGGCACACACAGTTTTTATCCCGGGTTCCCTTCCTGATGCAGTCCTACCCAATTTTGCCTGGGCTCGGGACCAGCACTGGGAGTGCACTGTCTTGTGCAACCCCAGGGGGTGGGGTTGGTTCCCTGGCTGGGAATTGAACCCTGGAGGTGAGAGCACCGAGGCCTAACCACTAGTCCTCCAGGGACCCAATGTGCAAAAAACAGTAATGTACAAATATGCAGTTATGTTACGTGTAGTGACAATAAAAAGTGCAGCGTGCAGAGTGACAAGAGTGTCTTTATGTAGTCCTAAGGGATCTGTATGGTGGACATATCTGTGTTGAGGAGTCTGAAGCTCCTCCTAAGACTCTCAGTTTTAACCATCAGACTACGAAAGCGCTTGCCTGATTGCACCAAGCTGAACAGACAGTACCGGGGTGGAGCTAAGAGCTAAACTAAGTGCACCACTCTCTGCAGAGCTTTGCGGTCCTGGGTTGAACAGATTCCGTATCACACTGAGATGCACCGAGTCAGTAAACTTTCTATAGCTGCAGTATGGTACAACCTTTGTCTGACTTTGTTCACCTGAGCTTAGATGTAATGAGTCCACATCAGGTCCTCAGAGATGTGTACTCCAAGGTACCTGAAGCTGCTCACTCTCTCCACAGGGGTCCCGCCAATCTTGACCACCTCATCAAGGTAGGTGGCCTCAGGTTGTTGGAAATGAGGCCCATAACCACAATGTCGTCATAAACTTGACACAAGGAATTGAGCTGTGAGAGGACACACAGTCATGTGTGTAGATGCTGCAATTCTGGCCTGTTGTCAGCAGTGTGTCTGCAGCTGCTCTGTGCTTAAACCAGGAGTAGGTGAGAACAGGAGGATTTGCATAACTGCTACAGTCACTGTTTTATCTTAGGTTCTTCCTTTACTTTTCTTTACAAGAGACATTTAAGTGTGATAAACATCCATTTCTCACTCTATATTCCTTTATTCTGATTTTAGTTTTTGCTTGTCTTTTGTTTTTGCTTGACTATTTGTCTGTCTCTGTTCCTTCAAAAGGCTGTGAGCTCTGACCGGTCAGGTTTCAGTTTGTTCAGACTGTCTGATAATGAAATTCTGAAGCTTGATTTAACCAGATGAGGATCTAGAGGACATTTCAGGTAAGTTTAAAGCAAATATGCCGATCACTGCAAAATGTGAAAAGGTGAAAGTAAAGCTTGCTATGTAAATTAAGTGTTCTGTTTATGCCAGAAACCTTTGTTTTACAGGCGCATGATGAGACACTGATGTGCAGTAACCGCGTCAGAGTAGGGCTGGAGGAGGAATGCGCTGTGATGTATTCAGGAACATGCCGGATTATGGCACACAGCACCTTAAAGGGCCCCATGTAGCAGTGGGACAATTTGCAGGACTCCACTCTCAGGGGCAGGTTCTTAGTGGAGATCCAAAACCTCTGACCCAAAGGCAGAGTGGGAGCTGGTCTGCAGTGATGGTCCGTCTGTCTCTGGTACTGCTGGGAGACCTGGAGAAGCTTGCATCAAACCTTCTGGCAGCAGCAGTGGATGAATCGCTGTTCAGAAGGGACCCCAACCTCAGCCTCTTGATCCGGAAATAGCGGCGGCACGAACCCAAACTAGCAA
Organism: Pangasianodon gigas; assembly: GCA_022758105.1. Classification (NCBI taxonomy): domain Eukaryota; kingdom Metazoa; phylum Chordata; class Actinopteri; order Siluriformes; family Pangasiidae; genus Pangasianodon; species Pangasianodon gigas. Next base: position 15,822,743 of record CM040478.1, on the reverse strand, counting down.
TCAAAAGGGGACATTCCAGTGGCCGAGAAGCACGGGTGTCGTTGGCATACTCGGCCCACATGAGGAAGGAGGACCAGGAGGACGGTTTGTTCGCTACCATGCACCGCAGGGTAGTCTCCAGATCCTGGTTTAGCCTCTCCATTTGCTTATTGGACTCCAGGTGGAAACCCGAAGATAGGCTCACCGTCGTCCCCATCAACTGACTGAAGGCACGCCAGAACCGAGAGGAGAACTGAGGACCACAGTATACCAAAAACTTGGAAGATATGGTTAATTCGGAGTTTTCTTTGGCTGTGGGTAGCTTAGGCATGGGAATGAATCTGCATGCCTTGGAAAATCTGTCAGTGATCACAAGGATGGTGGCATTACCTTGGGACAGCAGGAGTCCTGTGATGAAGTCCATTGAGAGGTGTGGCCAGGGTCGTTGTGGGATGGAGAGTGGGTGGACCAACCCCTTTGGTGACAGATGTGGGACCTTCCCGTGGTTGCACGTAGGGCAGGCTGCCACAAAGGACTTGATATCCTCCTTGATGGTTGGCCACTAAAACCATCTCTGGAGGAACTCAAGGGAGTGGGTTTCACCTGAGTGACAGGTAACTGGGAGGAGAGACCCCCCTGGAGAATCTGGGAACAAACAGACCTGGGCATAAATTCAGTTCAATTCAATTCAATTTCATTTATATAGCACTTTTAACAATGGACATTGTCACAAAGCAGTTGTTAGGTATGCTTTTTGTCCCGTAATGTTTAAGGACAATGTAGTTTGCGTGCAGAGTGCAACAGGGACTCCGGCAAGACTAGCTATGACAGCATAAGTAAAAGGGAGAGCCAGAGGGTAACAGACATGAGGGCACCCTGGGACATAAAGTGGCCAGCCACTCCACTCTCAACAAACCTGAGTGAACACGTGAGAGTGGGGAGGCAACAGCATCCAAACATCCCAGTTCACCACACTCTATGCCTGTGAACCCTTCAGATCTGCTCCTTTACCTAAGAAAAAACTATTCACAAAAGGCTTGACTACACAAATATGTTTTCAGCCTAGATTTAAACACTGAGACTATGTCTGAGCCCCAAAAACTAATTGGAAGCCTGTTCCATAACTGTGGGGCTTTGTAAGAGAAAGTTCTACCCCCTTCTGTAACCTTCTCTATTCGAAGTACAAACAAATAGCCTGCACCTTTTGATCGAAGTAGGCGTGGCAGATCATAAAACACCAAAAGTTCGCTCAGGTACTGAGGCGCAAGACCATTCAGTGCTTTATAGGTGGAAGGTAGTATTTTATAATCAAAATTTGATTGGGAGCCAATGCAGTGTGGATAAGATGGGGTGATGTGGTCATATCTTACCTACTGGCACCTACTGGAACATCCAGACAGTAAGACATTACAATAATCCAACCTAGAGGTAACAAAAGCATGAACTAATTTTTCTGCATCGTGTAGTGACATTATGTTTCTTATCTTAGCAATATTTACAAACAATTAGCAGCAATACAATAAAAAAAAATCTGTTTATGTGGAGCGTCCAGCATACAAGTCCCTGTGTAAAGAGTTAGAGGGATGGATGGAAGGATGGATCAATGTTATTAATTACGAGGTTCCGCCCCTTTTAGAGATCTCTCGAACATTATAAGGAGTAGTCTTTCTTCCAGGTGGGACAAAAAAAAAAAAAAAAAGACTGCACTGTCCAATAAAATGACCCGCCTGCCCACACTCCCATTCACTCCCAGAGATGCATGGCTTCTGCCATGTTAATGTCCATTGCGTGTTAATCCTTCCTCCCATTAAAACACATTGTACTTGAATCTGCCATAGAACCCAAGAGATGTACGGCTTCTCGGAGTGTGGATGAGCACTGTGTCAAGGGCTTTAATGGGCTTGGTTCAGCATCCAGTCGTTCCAGTTCAGCATCCAATTAAGTGCAGGAAAGTAGAAAAAACTCAAACTGCACTATGTAGTTAGTGCTATAGCTATCTGTGCATGTCTGAAATGTTTGAATATGCTGGAGTAAGCAAAGACTCGGATAAAATGAAATGTCTCCTTTACCTCTCTAGAAGGCATGAACTCCATCTAATTTGAAAACACATGTTGAACTTTGGCCAATTTGCTAACGTTAACTGGCTATATTTAACTGTGGGCTTGTTTTGTTTGCTAATACCAGGTTAGACTAGCATCAGTTCCAGTACCTAAGATAATTGGCTAGGCTGCAAGTCAAATTCTAGCTAATGTTAAATATTGCAAACTTCCAGAGACTGAATGATGTCATGATGTTCAGGCAAAATGTCATAGCTGCTTTAAAACAAAAATCATTTACTGAAAGTTTTAAATAACTAATAAAATAAAACATGACTAACTTAATTTCATCAGTTAAAAACTTTTTACTTTTTAATACATTTAAAAGGAGCAACTTTGTTACTTTCATTAGAATACGTTTTTGCTGGGTGCGAGTGTGAGAGTTTGAAGTACCGGAAATGTCATTGATTCTAAAATAGACTTGACTGATGTGAAGCTCATCTTGCAGAAAGGAAGAGTGTGGTGAGAAGTGTGAAAGTGCATCTAATGAAAAGACACTCACAAACTACTAAAAGCATACACAGCTGTGAGGTCAAATTCAATCCCTCATGTCTGTGATTAAAGGCTCTGGATCCTTCTCTGGTTAAATCAAGCTTCAGAACCTCATTATCAGACAGTCTGAACAATTATTACAATTTTATAGCACAAAAGAAAGGAATATAGTGTAAGAAATGGGCGTTAATCACACTTGAATGTCTCATATAAAGAAACGGAAGAGACTAAGCTAAAACACAGTGGTGTGGTAACCACATTGCTGTGTTAAGTGCACTACTAAACTTCCGTGTCTTTACTGTTAGTGTCATAAAGAAGCTCATCATCGCTTACAAATGCAGTACAAGTGAAGGAGGAACAGGCTGATTAAGACAGTTACTATTCAGTAATAGTAAGACAGATTCTTTTCCCTCACGGATATTTTTGGCCAATATACAAAATGTGGTGGATCTGTGGAAGTGTCGGCTGTCTGAAGGCTGATGTCACCATGTTTTACAGACTATCAAGAAATACTTCAGTAGCAGCAATCCTCATGTTACTGACAGGTAAACTTTTAAAAATATTTCAGCTCTGTCTACTGTTTTTCTGTGCAACACTACAACAGTTCAGAAAAGCTCTCAACATGCCTTTGTGTTTGGAAGTATTTTTTTATAAAATTGACAAGATGTGGTTGCAGGAAAGAACATTTGTTGGATATTGTAGAGTAAAAGACGAGAGTGATAGAGCAAGAAACTATTGCAAAATCTTTTAAAAGATATAAATATATAAAATCAATATAATTTAATATTTTTATATTGTCAAATCTTTATATTTTATTATCAATGTATTATAATAATGTCATTCTGTACCTTTCTTTATCCGTCATTTACACTGTTAATTCTATAAAACCAGATGAAGTTTTTGAACAGTTTCAAGCTGAGTTCTGCTTATGTCGTCATTTTCACACATCACTGGCTCACTCACTGTGAGTGACTGAGAACACTGGCAGTAGCTGGTCAGTGTATGAACTATTTTAATGTGTGCTTCTGGTGTGTGTGTGTTCCAGGAGTTCAGGCTCAGCACAGTGTAACTCTCTCCTCTCAGAGTCTCTGTGCTGTTACTGGATCTACAGTAAAAATCCCCTGTACATATTCAAGTTATTATTATTCCACGGTCACACAGAAAGAATGGTATCGAGTCCAGAGCTCTGAAAGAGAAGTGCGAGTCCTGAACAAAGATCCACAATACTCAGGACGAGTGTCTGTAAGCACAGTGACGTCTTCCTGTGAGCTGACACTGAGGAATGTGAGTCTGAGTGACTCTGGAGTTTATAACTTCAGATTTAAAACACAGGAAAGTGACTGGAGATCAGCCTTATGTGAAGTTCATCTGACTGTTACAGGTAATACACACACACACACACATGACAACTCCATGACAAATAAGTGAATGTTTGATTTAGAATATAATGCCAAACCCTGTATATTTTTTGCAGATCTGAAGGTTACAGTATCAGCAGTATCAGACAGGTACGGCTGGAACAAGAATCTGAGCTGTAACACCACCTGCACTCTGTCTAACAACCCCACTTACATCTGGTACAAGAACGGACAGCGTGTTACTAACCAGGAGAGAAAAGAACTGTATGTCGAAAGTGAGGGTGCAGGCAGCTGCTCCTGCGCTGTAAGAGGACATGAGGAGCTTCGCTCTCCTGCTGTCTGTAAGAACTCACTTTAAACTTCACTCATTCTGTCATCATCTCACTGGCAGCTTCTGTTAGATTACAGTAAACTCACATGCAGTGATTCATGACTGAGTGATGCTTTATAATGAGTGATATAAGTTTAGATATCTGTTCTAACTCAGTTTGTATGTTTCAGGTGTTTTTGATGAGAAGAGCTGCTGGAGTGTGACTTACTCCCCCCAGACTATCTGCTCTCTGATTGGCTCATCAGTGGACATACACAGTTATTACACCTTTCCTGATCATCGCAAGGTCACAGAAGTGTTCTGGTTCATTAAAGAGCAGGTCGGTGTTGAGCCTGTGGATGTGAGAGCGGATGAGGAGTATCAGGGCCGAGTGCAGTACACACACAGCTCCCAGAATAACTGTAGTCTGAGAATCACTAACCTGACAGAGAGAGACACTCAAACATACAGATTCAGATTCTACACTGATGATCCTAAAGGCAAATACACCGGCCAACCTGGAGTCTCTCTGTCTGTCACAGGTAATGCTGTATGAGCAAGGATAAGTTAGCTATAAAGATATTCTACATTTGAAAATAACAAACCATGCTTATTACTTGCAGATCTGAAGGTTACAGTATCAGACTCAAGTAGAGGGCAAAAGAAGCTGAGCTGTATCACCACCTGCACTCTGTCTAACAACCCCACTTACATCTGGTACAAGAACAGACTGCATTTTACAAAAGTGACACATACAGATGTGTAAAATTTGCAACCACATCAAATGAGAGTATGTTTGTAGTCTCTAAGTGTGTGTGTGCATAAGGATGTTTGTTACAGTGTATAATGTGATGTTTTTTCAGGATGTGGCTACTCGACTCAGTGAGGAGAACTACTCCAGAACTGGAGAATGATAGCTAACAGTTGCATTTGGTTAGTGACTTTACATTCAGCATCATGAACAGCACAGGAAGGATGCAGTGTGAGAGTTTTAGGATTAGAGTTGAGGAGTAGAGTTAAACAACATTAAGACGTCACAACAAAATATTTTTCTTCTTATACAAGTGTCATTATTCAAGCAGTTCCTTTAGTTTCTCAGTTGGCTTTTTGCACATTTAATATATTATATACACACATATAATGTGTGTGATGGCTTAGGATGACCCTTTACATGCTCAGATTTTTAAAATTTTCTGCGTGATAAAGCTCTATGGCTTTTCCCTCATCATTGTCTCTTCTCTCGACTGATCTCTGTTCACGCCAACATCGGTGGGGAAATAATCCCTGATTAATTCAGTCACTTCTGTTCTGCTGACCAAATTCCTTGTTTAATGTTTTTAATTTTCAGTTATTTAAACATTTGGAGACTCTGTTCTGATCCAATATTTATCAATTTCATGTCTTGTAAACTGCAGCGAAAAGCTAGATAATGATAATTGATAACGAAGCAAGGAATACCAATCTTCATTAAGTTGGATTCTACTTTGCCTGATCTGTTACTGAAAAAATGTTTTAAATGTTTCTATGTACAAGAATAAAATTGAGCTTAAAACCTTTTTTGGACTGAATGCTATACAGAAATTCCAAATCATAATAAACTTTTCTTTACAGAGCAAATTAAAAAGAGGTACAAAGCTGTCTACTTAATACACTGTATGGCCTAAAGTATGTGGACAGCTGACCATCGCACCCATATGTGGTTCTTCCTGAAACTGTTACCAGAGTTGAAAGAACACAATTGTATAGCATGTCTTTGTATGCTATAGCATTACAAATTATCCCTCAACTCACCAAAGCCGGCCACCCATTAAAGGACCGGACCTCTGTTGTAACCTGCAAGTCAGAAACAAAACAAAACCAAAAAAAATAAAAAGACAAACAAAATAGAAAACACAATATCACAATCAAGCCAATCACCCAACACTTCAGAACAAAAGACTCTAATTCACATTCAAGTCATCTCTTATAACAACCCAGTAAGTTCTCAATAAAAGTAAAGGGCAATCATGCATCATCTGTAAAAAGAAAATATAATTCGTGATTGCCATGTATTTACAATGATTAAAACATTTAAAACTGTTATAAAACCAAATTGCATACAACAGCAAACATAAAATACTCCAATATAAAAAAGCTTTAAAAAAAAGTACTTTAATAATTAAAACAAGATAAGTACCTGTACTATTAAATAAACTTGCTTAATTCTTTGAGGCACCAATCAACATTTGTCCCCTGAAGACACTAAAACAGAAAACAGAAACATCTGTTAAGACTAATTTAACAATCTCACTGTAACCACAATGGATCACAACTCTTACCTCCCATATGGCACATGGCACCACAAAGAGGAAGCTTAGCCACTTCTATTTCCTCTTTATAGTGCCTGGGATAATGGGGTTTGTAGTCCAAAATAATCTGTAGTTCTAAACCCAGATTAAATGTAGTCCCTAACTTCCCTACCTTCTACCCCAGTACACTTACCCAGTGTACTGAAATAATGAGAGAAGGGCAGAACAGCTCTTAATTATTATTATTTTTTTTTTTTATTAAAGCATTCACATTAAGAATGTAAACAAATGAAACAAATCCTAGGTCCTGCAGTGAGCTATAAGTATTTTAGTCATTTTAAAACTTTTATTATATTTCAGTAATAATTCTGAAAAGCTTAATGATTAAGGCTTCAAAGCATAGGAATAAAGAAATCAATCAGAAACAGTAAAGAGTGTTCCTTTATATGAACGACAAAGCTTCCTGGAAAATGATGCTATCAGGTCCTTCTCCCATTATAGCCACAGCTTAGTCTGTAATAACCTGCTGTTATATACGTCTGTTATTGTGATGAGCCACTCACCTTTACTTCACCTTTCACTAAGCTTGGGGCATGTCCGTAAGTTTTTCAGATAGCTGCTCTTAAGCCTCTGTTTTAAAACTCTTAGATACAGTTTGATTCTTGCCCATAGCATTTTAAGATATTGCCCCTAGCTGAATGTAGGTATGCATGATGTTCTGGACTCATCCAGAGTGTAGGCCCGCTTTGCACCCAGTGTTTCCAGGATGACCAGGATAAAGCTGATGTAGAAGATGAATGAATGAATAATATTTTAATGGAAATACCATTGGCATAGGTAGACAGGTTTTTGCCTGGTTTTACATTTTACTGAGCAGACATTTTACATCACCAGAATGTTAATGTAAAAGAGACTCTTCTAAGCGTAGAAAAGTTCAGTATTGTGTCCTACAAGGTTTTGTTTTACGCCCGCTTTTCTGCTTCCTTTAGATCGGGCCTTTAGGACATGAAGGTCACAGATATACTTGGCTTTAACTATTACACTGAGGAGATGCAGTGATAGCTATGAGTGTGGTCAGGTTTAGCAATACAGCTAAGCAAAACAGGAAATTGTGGTAAAGACTTAAAAGCTTAGATGAATGGAAAGTTTTTGAAAAGAAATTTTTTTTAGAGAAATCTTATGGTACTCATTGTTTCTGTATTATGTATTTCACGGTATAGCTTTCTATGAAATCCTATAGCTACAAACCTAAAACTATGGTTAAGGACCTGGTTTAAGTCTTGATGCAAGTCAAACAAACAAAGAAATAAATAAATAAATAAATAAATCACTCTAAAATTGCACATTATTACTTGTTTAATCATCAGACTGAATTAAATAAGTGCATTTCCTAAGACCAACAGTAGATGGTGTGATTTCCGGCATCCACACAAAATGCATGAGCATGTCACACATCAATTTAATTACACAGATCTTGCACTGATTTTTATTTAGTATACATCCTCATGACAATAATTCCTGGCTAAGCCACAGATGTTATTCTGCTCTTAAGGCAGCACAGTCCATTGTCACAGCCATCTCTCTTTCACCAGACCAATAACATATTTTTATGTTGTAGTGATTCTGACTCTCCTCAATTATGCACCAAATACTTAAAGGAGAAGCTTGGTTAGCTTAGCTCCACAGACTTTGCATGGGAAACAAGGTCACCGTAGTGCACAAGTATTTCTGATGTATAGACATTATCCGTTCCATAATCCCCCTTTCACTCTCCAGACCTTTACAATATTTTTTTTTACAATAGAAATGTTTCTGTACATCATAGACACACTGTCTGCACTTTATTAGATTTCATTCTGATTACTTGCTAATAAAACAAGATCTCGGTGGCCGATGGGCATTTGGTCGATTGTCCCCAATCTGGCATCCCCATTACCTGTCCTGTCCTCTGGAATTCATTCTCCTGAAAACCTTTAATCATAGAATAAAAATGTGTTAAGCATGCTCATAAACAAATGCACCAGTATAATAAACTAGTGATTTGTCATGGATGAAACAATCAGGGTGTAGTAAGAGTTCTTTCAGTGTTAAGGCATCTCAGTTTTACTCACTTCCCACTTCCCAAATTACTCACTTCCCACTGTCACTAAACAACACAAAGCCTCCTCATTCTGAAAAGTGTCATGTTTGAAATAAAAAAAGAGTGGTTGGGGAAGACTCCATTCAGAAATACATCAGTCTAATAAGTGCGAGTATACAAAGTTAAATGGTATGTAATGTGTATATAAGGTAGCAAAAATGATAAAGAGCAAGAATTGTCTTTTTAAAAAGTTGACTTCAGACTGGAACCTTCACACAGTGATCAGTGAGGGGTCTGGGAAGCCTCGGGGTCTGTGAAGTATAATCGAAGGGTCAGATTTGTTGTTGTTGTTTTTTTTTTTTGGCACAGTGGTTAAAATCACAAGCCACCAAAATGGAAAAAAATTGCGTTCCTATTGTTTTTATCCTCATTAACTGGTCACTTTTTGAATGGATTTAATCCAAACCTCAATAAATTAAAAATAATGGGCCTGATAGTTGAATAGTAGCATTATGTCCATAAAATAAAGCACTGAAGACAAAGTCAAAGTGGTCCCTTGCTGTTTGGTGTAAAATGTAGGTGTAGTGATTTTAAAAACTTTAATATGATGAATTGGGTGTCATGATTCATTATGATATCACAGAGGCGTGGCTCACAGCTACTGTTCATTCCGAGACTCAACATTTCACAAACACAGAGAGTGTGAGTATTTCAATGCTTCAAAGCAACCAGAAACAACAATTCAAGACAAAGGTACGTGTATCATACACACACACACACACACACACACACACACCAATCCAAAAAAAATGGATGTGAAAATAACAGAAGTTCATAATAGACTTCCTGCTCCCTGTATGAGTGTGAAGCAATGGGCGTGTAGTGGACTATATCCTCTAGGAGTTTCAGTAATACTGTTTCTGTAAACAGTTAGAATCTTCTGCTTTATTCTGAATTGTCTAGAGCCAGTTTATATCCTGGATAGATCCTGAACACAAGTGTTTAATAGAAGAGTTGGTTTTTATTATTTAAGAGGATGAAGTTCTAACTAAACTCTAACTTGTTTTTGTGTTCATGCCATTAGCAATCTTCATTAAAAATGTCCTGATAAACTTTGCTATAATTTATGGTCATCGATACTCAAGCCGGATGCACTCATGTTTTGCGTCGTGGCTTTTTGGACAGAACACTGCGCAGAGCGTTAGCTGGATGCTGTAATAATATGGAGCCATTTTCAATAATCATTTTATTTCTTAGGGTAGTTTGGCATAAAGCTGGAAGTGATATAGATGATAATATAGTGCCACTCTAAGGGTCAATTTGTAAATAGACTATTTCTGCAATTTTACAACATTAAAAAAAAGTATGATGATCTCATTTAAATAATGATAAAGTGAATAATAATATGTCAAGGCTGTTTGTGCTATAATGTTGATGGTATTTTAGCTTTATCAGTTTCGGTGTTTCTTTAGTTTACAGTAACTGTGCTAAATTCTTCTGTTTCTCTTCTCTCATCCTGCAGAAATGTTTCGCCGCAGTTCCAGATTGATCTCGAGCAACGGACAAATCTCCTATGGGGAGACCACCATCAGGTGTGTGTGTGTGTGTGTGTGTGTGTGTGGGTCAGTATGGGTGTGTGGGTGTGTAATACATGTGTATTAATTCAGCAAACATGTTCTCCCTCTCTGTCTGTCTATATCTGTTTGTTCTTTCTCTCTCACTCACTCCAGGATCTTCAAGAAAAGGATGAGGAATTGTAGAGTGGGCGGCGCCTGTTGCAACTCAAGTAGTGAAATCAGCATGAGTGATTACCAGAGCCTGTGAACAAGTGAGTAACATGCATAATGAACTAATCGTCATTTCCTTCAAAAATGGTGCACATCAGAAACAAATATTTTCTCTGCTCATTGTAACATATATATGGAAAAAAGGGAGATGTTGCATTAGCTGCTGTTGTTAGCTACTGTGATACATCAATACATCCGCCATATTGGAAGAGACCAAATTTGATTGTAAGACAATGCAACTTGCCTTAACTCCAACATAAACTCCCTCATAAAATCAAAACATACATTTTCTTCATTTTTCTTTTAGTAAAGTTGTGTGTGAATATTTTTGTAGGCCAAAGCAAACTAAAAATTCTCACCAGATTTAAAAGTCTTGCTGGTTTTCTTCGTACTCATCAGCCATAAATTAGTGCATTAAAAAAGTGCATACGTGGCACATCTGATTTACATTTAGCTCCTCCCACAAGACTAAATAAGAAAACAAAAAAAAGACAAAATGGAAACTACACTGTGAAAGCATGTCTCCTAATCACAGTATGTGCTGAATCTTCCAGTAATGCAGCTCAGCCACTGCAACGCTTCAGCTTCCTTAGACACACACTAACTCTTCCTCCATTTATAGGCCGCCTTTACTTTTGTCCTAATTGAATGGCTAGTCTTATTTGTTTTAATTCATGGATTAGTTCTGAATCGCTTTTCCTTCAATTCATTATTATCAAGCAACTGAGTTTCACAAAACGTTCCTTGAATTTGTGTGTAATTGAAATAAACAAGTGATTTAAACTTGACAGCACAATTCGTGTATAAATCAATAATTATGCGATTTGAAGCTGATCAGTCAAGGTTCACATTAGTGAGATCACTTTTACGAATGTTTTAGGAGTAAAGTTGTTCGTATTCAGAGCTTCAACCGGTTTAATGTGATTGCTTGTTTTCTTGTTTTGAGGTGTCAGATATTCTTCAAAAGCTACACAGTGTTAGTGTTTTGAATAAAATTGTAGCTTCTGATAACTGAAGTCAATTGGGCGTCCATCACCGTCTCCATGACAACGCTGTTTTTCTCCATCAAAAAACGTCACAGCACATTCCTCCTCCAGCCCTACTCTCATCATGCACCTGTAAAACAAAAGTTTCTGGCATGAACAGGAGACATTCACCAATCCATTTAATTTACATAGCAAGCTTTATTTTCACCTTTTCACCTTTTGCAGTGACTGGCATATTCAGTTTAAACTTGAACAAACTGAAACCTGACTAGTCAGCACTCACAGCCTTTCGAAGGAACAGAGACAGACACACAGTCATAACAGAGGAAATAAAAGAGAAGCAAAAACTAAAATCAGGGCACAGTACATTTTGTAACTAGGTTTAGACAAAGAAATTAAGATAAAGAGACATTTTTTTAAAGCACAGAATAAAGGAATATAGAGTAAGATACGGGCGTTAATCATACTTGAATATCTCTTGTAAAGAAGGAAACAGAAAAGAGAAAGATAACGTGATGTGAAAGCACACTCAACTTCCTTGTCTCTAGTATCATAAAGAAGCTCATCACGGCTTACAAGTGCAGTACAAGTGAAGGAGGAACAGGCTGATTAATGCTGTTAATATTCAGTAAGATAAAAATTAAGATAGATTTATTTTTTATTTCCAAGGATATTTCTAAATTCTACATGTGGTGGATCTGTGGAAGTGTCAGCTGCCTGAAGGCCGATATCACCGTGTTTTACAGAATGTCGAGAAATATTGCAGTAGCAGCAATCCTCGTGTTACTATCAGGTAAACTTTTAAAATATTTCAGCACTTTCGATTGCTTTTCTGTGCTGTTGTGTCACTACTGCAACGGTTCAGAAAAGCTCGCAACACGTCCGTTGAAATTTGACAAGACATGGTTGCGGGAAAGAGCATTTGTTAGGATGTTGTAGAGGAAAAGACGAGAGTGATGGAGCAAGAGACAAAATGAATCCTTGCAACTGATTAAAAATCATTTAACATTTACAGATATCAAATCACATATATAATACAATAATGTCCTGTGCCTTTCTTTATCTGTGTGAGTTTATTTGTATTGTTAATTTATTGTATTTATTAATTTTTTAATCATTCAAAATTGAGTCCTGTTTCTGTCATCATTTTCATACATCACTGACTCACTCGCTATGTGTGACTGAGAACAGCAGCAGCAAGCAGTGATTACAATTGTGGTTACGCTCTTGCTGGTCAGTGCAGGAATCATTGTATAGTGTGTTTAAGACTCATTTTAATTTCTGCTTCTGGTATGTGTGTAAATGAAGAGTTCAGACAGGTATTTGTCCTAGAGATAGGCTGGACATTTGACTATAGCCTCGACGAAGCCTTCATGACTAAGGTTATCAAGAACCAACTGCTCCTGAATAACATCTCAAAGCTTGGCTACAAACATAGACTTTTGGTCTTCATAAATCGCAGCTTAGGACATGTCCATAGACTGATCATCAGGGGCTTACAGCTGGTAGGGGTGCCTAAAAGGATAGCTAAACAGCTACAAAATACTGTTCAGTGTCTGTTATCATTGGCAGCCATCATATATGGAGAAGGTGCTGTTATTTACACCCTTGATCATCTCAGGACAGTCTGTGATTTAACTGCAGGATGGTGGATTTTTTTGTGTTCTGCATCTCTATTATTTACGTGTTGCATTAGTGCTTGCTGAGTGGAAATATAATAAATTGTTTACATGTGTATGTGTGTGTGTGTTCCAGGAGTTCAGGCTCAGCACAGTATAACTCTCTCCTCTCAGCATCTCTGTGCTGTTAATGGATCTACAGTAAAAATCTCCTGTACATTAAGAACACCTGATCACTCCAGTGCCACACAGAGAGAGTGGTATCGAGTCCAGAGTCCTGAAGGAGAAGCACGAGTCCTGAGCAAAGATCCACAATACTCAGGACGAGTGTCTGTAAGCACAGTGACGTCTGACTGTGAGCTGACACTGAGGAACGTGAGTGTGAGTGACTCTGGAGTTTATAATTTCAGATTTAAAACACAGAGAAGTGACTGGATATCAGCCTCATTTGGAGTTCATCTGACTGTTACAGGTAACTAACACACACATACTATATTATATATGTAGTAATACATAATATGAATTTCAGTTATGTAGTATTTACAGAATTATGGTACACGATGTGAACTGTGTGTAGACTTGCAGGTGAAAGTGGATCCTAACACTGTAGGACAGAGAGAAGTGAAAGTGACCTGTAGCTCCACCTGCAGCCTCAGTACACAGATTTTCTACTGGTACAGGAATGGCCAATTCAGCAGATCTACCAAAGACACCTCCATTGTGCTCGACTCCGCCCGTCCATCTAATGGGGGAAGCTACTCCTGTCAAGTATATGAGAGTTTACACCGCTCTCCCCCAGTGTGTAAGTGTCAGAGTCAATCTGTCCTTCAGCATCAAACCTCTGCTGATAATTAAACATTTAAGCAAGTTTTAACTCATTAACTATTTACTCTAATATTTTTATTTCATATAACAGTAATTCTACAACATTTTACTCAAGTGAAGGTGTCTCAGTATATTTAAAAAAAGACAAATATTTGGTGACTCTTTACAATTCTATTCAATAACTAATAGGTAACTATGCAGGGACTAAGCAGGAATGAATGAGTAGTACTACATTAACACCCACTTCACAGCTACTAGCTACTAATGAATACTGGGTAATTACTCAGTAAGTAATAATCAAGTGATGGTTATGACTTAATAAATAATTAGAGTCAACACTACAGATTATAGCTGAAATGTTTACCAATGACTTGGTATCTTTTTTTGTCGAGGTCACAAACATTTTATCAGGAGAGGATAAGGACCGTGGCTACACAGTCGTCCCTCCCTGGGAATTCATATACTTGTTCATCTCCTTATCGTGTATGCAGCTAGCTAATTAGCTCACCATACATTATCATATTATGTTAGTTAACACATTTTAGCCTAGTCAATTAAGTTTCATGGGATTGGACAGCACACTGGAGCTTCACTTGCCCAGTAGGCAAACTTTATCATTTGTCCACCTTGTATCTGTATTAGATTTATTACACAGAACTCAGAGTGTGTACCTCTCTGTGTGTTTCAGGTGTACTGGGTAAAGAGTGTTGGGGTGTGACTTACAATCCTGATCATGTGTGTGCCCTGAAAGACTCATCGATTGATCTCCCCTGCTCATATAAACACCCTGCAGGCCACACAGTGATAAAATCAGTGTGGTTCATTAAAGTGCAGGCTGATGCTGAGGCTGTGGATGTGAGAGAGGATGAGGAGTATCGGGGCCGAGTGCAGTACACACACAGCTCCCAGAATAACTGTAGTCTGAGAATCACTAACCTGACAGAGAGAGACGCTCAAACATACGGATTCAGATTCTACACTGATGGGGGTAATTACACCGGTGACTCTGGGGTCTCTCTGTCTGTCACAGGTAACGCTGAGTTCTTATCATTGTGATAAACAAATATTACTAGAATGGGTCATACTGAAGAGCTCAGTGAATAAACAATGGGATGTCCAACAAGCTCATATAGGTGTGATGGTCAGGTGTCCACAGACTTTTGGCCATATAGTGTATTCTGACATCTCTACTTTAGGCAAAGATAAATATATTTCACAGAAACAATGTGGAAATGGTTTTACTTACTTTACAATCTCGCCTTGTCTTTCTGCAATGTTGGTGATGATAAAAACAGTCAGTCAGTCTACCTAAAGATGTCTAAACTTTCACTAGAAAAATTTCTTCGTTATTTCAGGTCTGCAGGTGATAGTGAGATCAACAACAACAGATGGAGAAACAGTAACACTGAGCTGTATCACCCCCTGCACTCTGTCTAACGACCCCACTTACATCTGGTACAAGAACGGACAGCGTGTGTCTGACTGTAAATCTGCCTCCTGCTCTGTAGCTGCAGTCAGTGGTGCGGTCAGTTACAGCTGTGCTGTTGAAGGTCATGACAGTCTCCTCTCTCCTCCAGTGTGTGAGTGTGGATTTTACTCTCCTCAATCATAGTACATCTATATCTATATCAAATGCTGATCCTGATCCTGATGATGACCAGCCAGGTGTTTTATTTCTAATCAGATTCCCCTAAAAACACCAGAGCAGTGGTTCTTTCCTCTGGAGACACAGTGGAGGGGGGTTCAGTGACTCTGAGCTGTAGCAGTGATGCAAACCCTCCTGTTCTCACCTACTCCTGGTTTAAGCAGAGAGCAGATGCAGACACACTGCTGACAACAGGCCAGAATTACAGCATCAGCAGCATCAGCTTCCAGCACAGCGGACTGTACTACTGCACTGCTCACAATCAGCTGGGACAGCACAACTCTACACCAACACACCTGAATGTGTTAGGTAAGTGTCATGCTTTAAAATAACTGTTTAATTAGGATGTTTCTTTACATGTGAAGTGATCAGTGTTCACCACCTTCTCTGCATCAACAATTCAGAAATGATGCTTTCTAGAATCTACAATCAAACCATTTTAACTGATTATACCAAGCACTGATTAATTTTCTATCACAGCAGCTCTGACAGTAGTTCCAGCTGCAATACAAATCATAGCTTTATATTAATACATTGGCTCTAATACTTTATCATTTCTATAGTAACAACTTACACAGGAACTTGTATGGCTGACGCTCCACATAATCTAATACTACTAATACTAATTATAAATAGATACAAATTGTAAGGAGATTAACATTAACATTTATGGATGGAGTCTCCAGTGAGACAATCAGTAATTTTTCAGACACTGGAAAGTCTTCAGGACAGAGGAGTTTGCACTTTCTGGTTTCTCTGTAAAATGACAAGCTGTCATTTTTCAAGAGAGAAAGTGAACAGAGTGAACAGCTGTTTATAACTGTTATAATGGAAGTGATAACAGGAACTAACTTGTTTCACTCAGCTGAGGTGTGGAAGCTGCATGCTGTATGGGGAGCTGCTGCACTCGTTCCTGTTCTGCTTCTCTCTCTTCTTACTGCCGTTCTGTGCATTAAGTGAGTGACCGAATTCTTTCATCATTACAGTGAATCTGTACCATTAATCCAGTGTTAAGCATTAACTGAATGAAGCAGGAACAGATTGAACAGCCATGTTTTTATGTCATTTGTGTGAATAGGAGGAAGAAAGGAGCAGAGAGAGACACAGACATTCAGGTACTGAGAGAACATTTCACTTTATGTCTTTATCTTCATCAAGCTCTACATAAAGAATGAATATGAATAAATGCTAAAGAAGTTTTCTCTTCATTTCTATCAGAGTGTTCCAACGCCTGGAGATGATGACACATACACATCCCTGAACTCCATGAATATGTCCTCGGAATATGAGACTCTGCAGGTATGTATACAGTCTTTGTGTGTGTGTGTGTGTGTGTGTGCGTGTGCGTGTGTTATCATGCACCATTCCATATTTACTTCCCTAAACTCTCATTTACACCCTAGAATGTTCAAGGATCTGCTATTGACACATACACACCCATGAAACCTCTGATGTCCTCTGATTATGCACAGTGAGCGTAAGTTTATACACTGTGTGTGTGCGTGTCTGAATCACCAGGGGAGATATATTTTAATCCTGTTTCACTGAAATAAATAAATGCATTTCCTAAGACTGACAGTAGATGGTACAATTTAGTATGACTAGCTATTGATATTTCATAAAGATAGAGGGGTAAATTTCAGGTTTGAACCCCTGTGAAATATTTTCCAGTTCCAAATACTTATTCCTGTATTCCAACAAGGATGTGGGACCCAGAAGTAGAACACAGACAAAAGGGCAGAAGGTTAAATGGGTTTTATTGAAGGTTGGAGTAGATTGGAGTGTGTGGGAAAGGAGTGTGGCTCGGCGCGTTGGGGGCCGGGGCTCAAACTTGGGTCAGAGGGCTGATGTGGACCAGCTTTAGTTGGGAAACATGAAAGGAAGGGTGGATTCGCATGGATCTGGGGAGCTTGATTCTGACAACAGAGGGGTTAATAACGCTCTCAATGATGAAGGGGCCTAGATAGCGAGGAGAGAGTTTCTTGGAGTTAGTCTTAAGCGGGATATCTTTGGATGAGATCCACACTTTCTGACCTGGCTCGTAGTTGGGTGCAGGAGTCCGATGGCAGTCAGCCAGGCAACGGCCAGACCTCTCTTCATACCTTGCAGCAGCGGCAAATGCGGGCTTGCACAGAGGGAACTGAATGTCATTCTCCTGGAACGGGAAACAAAGGAGGCTGATAATCTAGAGAACACTCAAAGGGGGACATACCAGTGGTTGTGCTGGACAGGGAGTTCTGGTTGTACTTGATCCAGGGTAGCTAGGAGCTCCAGGTTGAGTGTACCTGTGAGCTGTGTAGCTTCCAACTGATTGGCCTGTTCCGCCTGACCATTGCCCTGGGGGTGAAACCCTGAGGACAGACTTACAGTGGCACTGAGAGCATTACAAAATGACTTACATACCTGAGAAATGAACTGTGGCCCACGGTCTGAGACAATGTCCTGGGGGATACCGTGCAGCCGGAAGACATGGCTGACCAGGAGCTCTGCAGTCTCACGGACTGTTTGAAGCTTGGGGACAGCCACAAAATGCACTGCCTTGGAAAAGCGCTCTATGATGGTGTAAGACTTCCCTGGGTTGGGTATGAGGAAGGGGGAGGCAGGCTTGCGATAACTCAGAAGGCTTTATTTGCAACTTTACTCGCACTTTTCAGCATTTAAATCACAGATATGCACACGCACACACACGGCTCTGTGCTGGTCAGCCCCCTCTCTTCTGAGGTACGCCTCTCTCTCCTTTTTATCATTGCAGCTGCTCACTTAAACACAAGACATTCGTTAGTACAATTCCCCGCAGGTGTACATTCCTTACCACTTACCTTCTCTGGCTCCGCCCTCCATTCACAAACATGTGCCCGAGTACGCTCCCACTTCCATATACACCCAAAGCCTAACTCAGGCCAGGGAGCCATCCGGCCTGCCGCCACCGACTCCCCCTTCCTGCTGAGAGAGTAAATCCGCCACAGCCATCTGATGTCAGCTTACCTCATAGATGACATCCCCGACCCACCGTGTGACCTCAAAGGGCCCTTGCCACTTGGGAAGTAATTTAGAGCTCGAAGTGGGTAGCAAAATGAGCACTCTATCTCCTGGTGCAAACTCCTGTAGCCAAGTACCGCTGTTATACAGCTGAGATTGATGTTCTTTTGCCTGACGCAAATTCTCCTGTGTTAGGTGGTTTAAGGTGTGGAGTTTTGCTCTCAGGTCAAGAACATACTGGATTTCATTTTTACTGTTCGAAGGCCTCTCCTCTCAATTTTCCCAGTTGACATTGAGGATGCCGCGAGCCATCTGCCTGTACAATAATTAAAATGGGGAAAACTCTGTGGAGGCTTGCAGGACTTCTTGTACTGCAAATAACAGGGGATCTAGCCACTTATCCCAATTCCATGCATCGTCATGAACGAACCTAAAAATCATGTTTTTAAGTGTTCTATTAAACCGTTCAACCAGCCCATCCATCTGTGAATGGTAAACGCTGGTGCAAATCGATTTAATTCCCAACAATTTGTACAGCTCATGTAGTGTCTGTGACATGAAAGATGTGCCCTGATCAGTTAACTCAGGAGATGACATGGAAGAGTGCCTCCACAACACTGCACACTGAGATGTTACGTAGGGCCACTGCTTCCAGGTATCGCGTTGCATAGTCCACTAGAACTAGCACAAAGTGATGCCTTTGTGCAGTCTGATCTAATGGCCCAACAAGGTCCATATCAATTCTTTCAGAGGGGACCTTGATTAATGGAAGGGGTGCAATGGCACTTTTGGGGTGGCCGGTGGATTCACCAGCTGGCATTCGCGACATACCAGATACCACCTGTGAACATCGCCGCGAATGCCCGGCCAATAGAAATGGGTCATGAGCCAGTTCAGTGTTTTGTCCTGTACTAAGTGCCCTGCCATCAGATTATGTTGAGTCGCCTGGAATAACCCTTCCTGACGGCTCTTTGGGACCAACAATTTGGGTCGTTTCTTCCTGTGTTTGAGTGTTCGATATAACCTCGATATAACCCATCATTAATAGTCGAAAAATAGGGGTGGGAGAGCACAACATTAGGCTGAATTTGCTGACCATCGATTACTCTTACTTGGTCAAAGGCGTGCCTCAGGGTCTTGTTATGTGACTGCTCCAAGGGGAAATCCCGAAGGGGAAATCCCAGAGGAGAGTCCCTGCCAAGAGGGGAGGAGCAGCCCCTCCTCACTTTCTGTGTCCCCCTGACATGGAGCTGACATTGACGGCCCTGGCACCCCGTCCCCAGCCAATCCTGTGCACATTCCACACCACCTCTCACTACTGAAGGACCTATCTATAAACATTTCTTTCGCTAATGGTCGAAACCCTGGCCAATTTGTCCCCAGGATTAGTGGATGTGTGGGGCGAGGATTAACTGCTGCCTCTTTTTATATATGTTTTTGCCCCTGGAATTTGATGACTGGCAGCAGCGGATATTCTTGAACATCCCTGTGCACACACCTCACCTTCACCATACTTGCCTTCCCCAATGCCTCACTTTGAACCAGGCATTGGTGAATTGAGGTCTGGTTACAGCCTGAATCCACCAATGTGTGGTATGTACCCCCTTGAACGCTCACCGGTATATGGTATGTCCTGGCTCAATCCAGCACTGTCTCTGTGCTATGATGAGACCTGAATCCTGACTGATACATTTCATGAAAGCCAAAGTATAAGGCTCAGTGTGCCTGGTGAGAGTTGAGCCTTTTGGCAAATTGGACATAGGCTAGGTTCTTATGATTGGTACATACAATGAAGGGTTGCTCAGCCCCCTCGAACCAGTGTCTCCACTCTTCCAGCACCAACTGGGTCTCCAGCAATTCACAACTCCCTACGTTGTAGTTGTGCTTGGTGGGGGACAGACGGCGAGAGAAGAAGGCTCACAGGTGCAGTTTCTGGTCTGGGGCTGCACCCACTCCTGAGTCCGAGACATCTACCTCCATTATGAACTGTCGACAGGGATCAGGCTGAATTAACATGGAGGCAGAGGTGAACAACTTTGAGTTCGGCGAAGACGTGTTCCACTTCAGGGGTTCAAATAAAGCGAGTGGAGATGAGCCTGGTGAGGGGTGCCGCAGTAAAAGTTAATGAACCCCAGGAACTGTTGTAGCTGCTTCAGGGTGGTGGGTCTGGGCCATTTAGCGATGGCCCAGATCTTCTCAGGATCGGTCTCCACCTGCCCACTGTCATTGAAGTACCCCAGGAAGCTGACCGAGCAGGCATGGAACTCGCACTTCTCCGCTTTCAGGAACAAAGGGTTCTTTAGCATCCGTTGCAGGATCTGACGGATGCCCAGGGGGAAGTGGAGGGTCAGATAATGCCTGCAGCGAGGGAGTCATTGATGTACTTCTCCATGGCCTCTTTCCAGGTGACCTCTCCCAGGTCATGGTAATCAGGAGGCACGGCCGAGAGGTCAGGGGGAGCCAAGGCCGGTGGAGACCCTGCCGCCACGGCCGATTGCAGACAGGATGAGTGATAGAAGGAACTCCACTTGGTTATCTTCCCTGCTGACCAAACTATGTGGGGGGTTGTGCTTCCTCAGCCACAAGTGTCTCAACACCAACTGAGTACAAGGGAAATAAACGAGGTTCATCTGGTTCAGCTGGTTGCCCAATAGGACCAGAAGTAACGGGATGGTACAGTGGGTTATATGAGCCAAGAATCTCCCATCCAGGATATTAACAGTGAAGCCAGTGAAGTGGGAAGCGAGCTCCTTATCCAGAAAGCTGTTGTCGGCACCCGAGTTGACCAGTGTGAGCAAGTGTGAGCAGGGGAATGGAGAGCTAGTTGTGACACAATGTGGTTTGGATTTGGAGATGGAGTAGGGGGATCAAGGCAGGGGAGGTTCAGCTCACCAGCAGCCCCCTCTCTACTGGTGAGCCCCCCTTTTGGCCAGAGCAGGCATGTTGCCAGAAAATGACCCAGCTGCCCACAGTACAGGCCCTGACCCGCCTTCAATCTTCAACCACGCTCGGCAGGGGCCCTGGACAGCTGCTCAAGGGTCACGGTGTCCGGTGAGTGGGAGGGCAGATGGAGGGCAGGTGAAGAATGGGACTGGCTGGTTCTCACCCTATGCCATTCCCACATGTGGTTATCCAGCCTGATGGTGAGGGAGATCAGCCAGTCAAGGGAGTCCAACTCATCCTTGAGGGCCAGTTCATCTTTCATCTGTATGTGGAGCCTACTCAGAAACACCCCCTGCAGAGCCATCTCATTCCAGCTGGACTCGGTGGCCAGGATGCGGAAGTCCACCAAATATTTTGCCATGCTGCGGGACCCCTGGCACAGGAAGAGCAGGTGTTTGGCGGCCTCCTTTCCTTTAACAGGATGGTCAAAGACCCTCCTTAGCTCGGCGTTGGAGGAGGAAAGGGAGGACCACAGAGCTGGCTACCTGTCCCAGATGGCCGTGGCAGCCAGCTCTGTGGTCCTCCTTTTCCTCCTTAGCAGCCCATTATGTAGGAGACCTTGGCTTTGTCATGGCACATGTGGGCACTGGGCGAACAAGATGGTGCACTGGAAGAGGAAGGACTTACATTTTTCTAGATCACCCGCGTAAGGTTCAGGGTCAGGAACGTGGGCTTTATGCCGTGGTGGGCTGGGAAAGGGAGCAGAGGAGGCTGCAGGTACGGGCTGACTGGGCTGGGGCTAGGGGGCGTCTGGACCATTTGGGAGGAGATGTGGTTAAGGTGCTGGCTGAGGAGCTTGATCTGGCTCGCCATGGTGCAGTTGCTTTCGGTGAGTTCACGGAGCCGTTGGTCATGCTGGCCAAAGAGAACATTATGGCTTGACAGAGCTGAGTGCAGGGGATCTGCTGGATCCATGTTGGCCAGACCATTGTGTTATATCCAAAGAGGATGTGGGACTCAGAAGCAGAACACAGACACAAAGGCAGAAGGCTAAACGGGTTTTATTGAAGGTTGGAGAGGATAGGAGAACAACAGAATAAGCAGAAAACAAACACTGGGCAAAAAAAAGCTGAACAAAAACACGAGAAGGTGATACTGCACTGGAAGCCGGAATGATCTGGCCATGAGTGGGCTGGAGGACTGGAGTTTAAATTCATGCCAACTGATGAGGAGATGGGAAGTAGTTGTGTTCACTTAATAAGGAAGAGGCATGAATTGGAGTGCTATGCCCAGAGACACACACATACACAGACAGACAGAGAAATGAGCGGGAGAGACAAACACTGGAAATATGAAGTAGGGGGAAAAACAGGGGGAAAAAATGGGAACGCGAAAACACGGGAGCCTAGCCCGATCCTACATTTGATTTCTACATTTTGCTTAGTAATTGTGATATAGTGATATAAACAGGATTAAGCAATGTGGATGGGTTTCCGTTTGAAAAGCAGCTAGCTACACTCTGAGTTTTTTGTTTTGTTTTTTTTAAACAAAATCGCGCCCTGTATGTAACACAAAGGACTCGGGAGAAGTGTAAGACTCCATATGTGAAAGTTTATTAAATTGAAAAACTAATACTCATTCCTGTAAACCAAGACTGTAAAATGTATAGAATGTTTTATTTTTGTGTATTTTACAGAAGTGACACGTTCAGATGGTTGAAACCTGTAGCCATGTCCTCTGAGAGTAAGTCTGTAGTCTGTAAGCATGTGTTTGTGCACAAGGGTGTTTGGTATAGTGTATAATGTGATAATATCCTGTGGGTTTTTTTTTTTCCAGGATGTGGCTACTCGACTCAGTGAGGAGAAGTACTCCAGAACTGGAGAATGATAACTAACAGTTGCATTTGGTTAGTGACTTTACATTCAGCATCATGAACAGCACAGGAAGGATGCTCAGGGTGAGAGTTTTAGGATTAGAGATGAGGATTAGCGTTAAACAGCATTAAGACGTCACAAAAAACTAAATTCTGTCTTAACTATGTGTCATTCATTTATGTTATTCAAGCAGCTCCTTTAGTTTCTCAGTTGTCTTTCTGTACATTTAACATATTATACAGTATACACACAAATACATTGTGTGTAGCGGCCTGGGAAAACCCTTCACACTGACGTATTTTGACATTTTCTACTATATATAGCTCTACAGCTTGTCCTCATCATCTCTTCACTTGACTGATCTCTGTTCACACTAACATCAGAATGGAAATAATCACTTATTAATTCAGTCACTTCTGTTCTGTTATTAAATTCCTTGTTACTGTCTTTTTATCTGTTAAGCTAAACATTTTACTCCGTAATTGTCATTGTCATGTGTTGTAAACTACAGTGAAAACCTGGCTAATGATAATGATAACTGATAATGATATCAACCTTCATGAAGACGAATTCTATGTTGCCTGACCTGTTACTGTCCAATATTGAAAATGTTTCTATGTACAAGAATAAAATTGAGCTTTTGAGCTTTTGCAGGACTGAATACTGTACACTGCTTTGAAATCATAAATATTTATTTACACAGCAACTTTAAAAATACGTACAAACCTCTTTACATAATATAGAGAACAGTCCTGGTCATTTAAAAAATGTTAATAATAATAAAATTAAGTAGAACTACAAATTAACTAAGAAAAAACATAATTTCTGGACCCAAATAAAAAAGGACACCATATGATTTAAAAAAATTACTTCCATTAAGTAAAATGTTATGTATAAAAGTGCCATAATTCCTACACCATATACCTGATTTGGATGTAAAAACCCTCAGATGAAAGTATGCCCTTTGAGTTTATAGTTATTATTTAATTTCAATTTCAATATACAGTAGTATCCATACACTCATCATCCACTTTATTAGGAACAGCTACACACTGTGGCAGCAGCACAATGCAAAAAATCATGCAGATACAGGTCAACAGATTCAGTTAAAGTTCATGTCAAATATCAGAAGAAAAAAAGTGTGATCTCTGGGACTTTAACCATGGCATGGTTGTTGGTACCAGATGGGCTGGTTTGAATATTTCATATACTGCTGATCTCCTGGGAATTTCACAAACAACAAGCTGACATGAAGGGGTGTACTTGGTCTGCAACAATGTTTAGGTAGGTGGTACGTGTCAAAGTAACATCTACATGAATGCCAGGACCCAAGGTTTCCCAGCAGAACATTGTCCAGAGCATCACACTGCCTCCGCCAGCTTGCATTCTTCCCATAGTGCATCCTGGTGCCATGTCTTCCCCAGGTAAGTGATGCAAGTGCACCTGGCTGTCCACATAATGTAAAAGAAAATGTGATTCATCAGACCAGGTCACCTTCTTCCATTGTTCCATGGTCCAGTTCTGATGCTCACATGCCCATTGTAGGTGCTTTCCGCAGTGGACAGAGGTCAGCATGGGCACTCTGACAGGTCTGTGGCTACGCAGCCCCATACACAGAAAGCTGCGATGCACTGGGTGTTCTGACACCTTTGTATCATAGCCAGCAATAATGTTTTCAGCAATTTGTGCTAGAGTAGCTCTTCTGTGGGATTGGACCAGACAGGCTAACCTTCGCTCCCCATGCACATCAGTGAGCCTTGGGCACCCATCACCCTGTCGCTGGTTCACCAGCTTCTTTGGACCACTTTTGGTAGGTACTAACCACTGCTTACTGGGAAAACCCAAAAAGACCTGCTGTTTTGGAAATGCTCTGACCCAGTAACCAGTACTCCAGCCAACACAATTTGGCCCTTGTCAAAGTGGCTCAGATTCTTACGCTTGCCCATTTTTTCTGCTTCCAACACATCAACTTTGAAAACTGACTGTTCACATGTTGCCTAATATATCCCACCCCTTGACAGGTGCCAGTATAATGAGATAATTAAAGTTATCCACTTCACCTGTCAGTGGTTTTAATGTTATGGCTGATCGGAGTAGGCATTCCTAATAAAGTGGATGGTGAGTGTATATACTGTGTATATACTGTATATATAAGAAAGATTTTATTAGGAAAAAAAATAAAGAGCAAAAATGGTCTTTTTAAAAGCTGACTTCAGACTGGAACCTTCACAAAGGGATCAGTGCAACATGTTTGTGTAAAACAATGATTCTCAAAGTGGGGTCCGGGGAGCCTCAGGGGTCTGTGAAGTATTATATTTATTAGTGAGTTCCCATTGTTTTTATCCTCATTAACTGGCCACTTTTTAAATGGACTTAATCCAAACCTCAATAAATAAAAAAAAAAGTAGGCCACTGATAAAGCTATGAAGAATAATGTCAGCTTGAATCTAATGACAATTTCAATAAAAATATGTTCTGTCAGTAGTCAAAGTGACCCCCCCCCCCCCATATCATTATGACATCACAGAGGCGTGGCTCACAGCTACTGTTCATTCTGAGACTCAAAATTTTACAAACGCAGAGAGTGTGAGTGTCTCAATGCTTCAAAGCAACCAGAAACAACAATTCAAGACACAGGTATGTTTGTATCACTCTGCCACACACACCAATCTAACAAATGGATGTAAAATAACAGAAGTTCATAAAAGTTGAGCTCTAATAGCCTTTCTGCTCCCTGTGTGAGTGTGAAACAATGGGTGTGTAGTGGACTATATCCTCTAGGGGTTTCAGTAATACTGTTTCTGTAAACATTTAGAACCTTCTGCTTTATTTTGAATCGTCTAGAGACAGTTTGCATCCCGGATAGATCCTGAACACAAGGGTTTAATAGAAAGTTGGTTTGGAAGATTATTTAA
The DNA here is from genome assembly GCA_022758105.1 of Pangasianodon gigas. Taxonomy (NCBI): domain Eukaryota; kingdom Metazoa; phylum Chordata; class Actinopteri; order Siluriformes; family Pangasiidae; genus Pangasianodon; species Pangasianodon gigas. The sequence continues at coordinate 15,796,627 of CM040478.1, read as the reverse complement.
GAGGATGAAGTTCTAGCAGAAACTCTAATTAAACTCTAACTTGTTTTTGTGTTCATGCCATTAGCAATCTTCATAAAAAATATCCTGATAAACTCGGCTACAATTTATGGTCCTCACTACCTTGATACTTAGTCTTACTGTAGGGGGTAGGGTATAGTGTTTAGGGTGTAGGGGATACTGTTTAGGGTGTAGGGCATAGTGTTTCGGGCATAGGGTATTGTGTTTAGGTTGTAGGGGATAGAGATTAGGGTGTAGGGTATAGTGTTTAGTTTTTATATGTATACACTGCTCTTCATCATACAATAAACATTTTATTGATTTATGTCACAAGAATTTGAAAAACTCCTACACAGAGTGCTGAGCCGTCACAGGGCTGGTGATACTGGAATGGCTGACTACGCACTGGAGTCTTTAGGTAACACACAAACTCTCACATCCTTCCTGTCAACATGGGCCGTTTGGAGTTCTTCTTAAAAATGGGATAAAACTGGTGCTCCCGAGAGGTGCAACAGAAAAGCGTTCCCTGTCGGGAGATCACAAGTTCAAATCCTGATTGTACCATTTGAAGAGGCAGAACATACATTAAGGAGCTATCAAAACTGTGATAACCAGTTATGGGTTCCGTATATGGTGCAGAAATAACAGGCCTGAAACTGTTATCCTGGTAACACACACACACACACACTGTATGTAACCAATACTGCTATGTTTGGTACTATATTTAGGTCATCTAACACTAACATCAGTGATAATTTACCAAAATAACCCCAACCTTAATATCTTAGAGAAATAAAAATGGTTTGTGATTTTTGTTTGAATGAAAAGGTCTTTTTTTTGCTAACCATAAACACAGCTGTAAATGATTCCTTTTCTACCCAAAATGGACATGCACTAAGCCTAATTTAACATGAAAATACAACTATAACACCTTTAGTAACTGTGTACATGGCTTAATAAATGTCTGGTGTGTGTGTGTGATCACAGCCAGAGATCTTCCCCAGTAAGTGCTTGGGATTTAGCGGTTCTCAAGGGCACCTGGTCATCTCTCCGTCCCACCCTGTATGAATAACCCATGTTACCCTGGTGCACCTGCCCAGCCAAGGAGCAAACAAAAAACAAAAAGGAGTTTTTCCGTGTCCTTGCTGCTTCTGGCTCATTAGGGATAAATCTAAATATTTATATCTATGTCTGGATTTCTGTAAAGCATGTAAATGTCCATTGCTAAAAGTGCTATATAAATAAAATTGAAATGAATTGAATAAAATAAATAAATAAAAATGAATAATAAAAAATAAAGCAACAAAAAAACCAAAAATCTCAAAAATCTAAAACAAAATAAAATAATTATACACAGTAACAAATAACACACACACACACACACACACACACACACACATATGTACTTCAATCAATAATAACACACCAAACTAATATGCATCAGTTACTTCTTAGAAAAGACTTTCACTGAATCTTTGATTGAAACTTTTGATGGATATTCAGTCGAAATCAAGTCTCCAATACTGTACAGCTTTTATATATGTAAAAAATAAAACCAACAAAAACAAGATCACCTAAATGATTTTTTTTTTTTTTTTTTTAACCAGGAGCAAAGTCTTGCACTTTCCATGTGCTTGGGTTTCCACTTGGGTTTCTGATACTGCCTTCTCTCTGTTAATTTTGCTTGAGGCTATGTTGTAATTAATACTGCCCTGCCCCACCACAATCTACAGTCACAAGCCACTTTGGATACCTCAAAGTTTTGCACTTCACAAAAACAGTTTATGCCTAAGTCTCACACTTGCTTCAGTGGATAATCTAATAATCAAATACTGTTGACTTGTACCTGAGAACTGCCTCAGTAATCATAAAGACTGTCCTGTACTTATCCCAAGACTCTTATTCACAATCTGCTCATACTGAACATCTGGACAGCACACTTACTACTGTTTGGATTTACTCTTCTACATCTGTATACTGTAATGATTTGTGATCTCACTATCCGATGTCACCCAGAAGAGGATGAGGTCATCTTTGAGTCTGGTTCCTCTTAAGGTTTCTTAAATCTAAATCTAAATCTGGAAAACAAAAGAACACATGAAGAAAGTATATATACAAGACGCAAAAATGAATTTATTAGCATTTAAACCGACATAAAATGAAACCAAACACTAATGGAGCAAAGAAAGTAAAATGTAGATAGAAGTAAACTGAATTGTTAATCTAAATTTCTATTCCCTAAAATCCTGAACTGCATCCATAAATTCAAGTTAAAACAGCGTACAACATTATAAGAGCACTACAATACACTATCGAAGCAATAATACTGCTACCACTACTCTAATAAAATGTTAATGCCATCTCTCTTCTCCAGTTTGATTTGGAAACAGTATTGATGGTTAAAACAGAGATACAGAACAGAACCATCACATCTCTCTCAGCTTTTTTCCAGTTACCAGAAGTGCTACCTCTTTAGCTTTTAGATCCCGGGCCGCAGAACTAATGATGGGCTACTTTGCTGAAGTGGGGAGTTTCTTGATCTTGCTATCGGTCTGAGATGGATCTTTAGCCGCTTCATCTGCCACAAACCTGTGGAACAAAAAGAGGTGATCTAAAGACTAGAATAGTGTAATGTCTTACATTTCTAATCAGTCACTTAATAAACTTAATGAAGTAGACTGAGCAGCACATGATTTGCTCACTGGATGGCAGCAGTGCTCCTGCTAAAGTTCACAGCAGCGTACTGAACATCCCTCTCCTCTGTGGTGTCTGGAGGAAGTCTCGGTGATAGAGACCCTCCCTGAGTGTGAGAGTGTATAAAAACAACACTGGCATAGTGAACGTTATCCTGATCATCTGAGGCGACTCTTCCACTGTGGTCTGGGACTGAGACATTTTCATACACAGCAGCAGAGTGATGCTGAAAGGGAGAACAGAGTAAAGATCATATTTGAAAATGTCACATGATCAAACAGTCGCTCCTTTCACCTGCACTCACCTGTCCAGTCTCACCAGTGTTGCTGTGGCCATTAGCTGAGCTCCTCTTCCTCTTCCTGAGAAACAGCAAGCACGTGCAAATTTGAAATGAGTATTTATCTGTCAATTTTTTTTTCAAACATATTCAGTATGTTCGCAATTAACATACCATATCCACAGAGCTCCTGGGATGAGTGTTACTGCCAGGAAGATAATCAGTCCAACTATGATGAGTTTTAATGCTGTGTACTTCTCTGCACCTTCAGAAATAAATCACAAGCAATATGAAGCTCTATGTTTGTTCTAGTGAAATCAATTTTACCGGTTAATGGCAGTGTGTTGCAATTTTGATTGGATACAAAGTAATTTGCATTTGCACTTGCTGCAATTAACACCTACCATATATTATGTACATTCAACATGCTATGGGGCACCAAATGTAAGACGTTGAATCCCCTTTTCTCTCTGAAATTTTTTTGAACCAGTTGTAGTGATGACATTGTGTCCCCAATAAGCGTCCTGAACTTAACCAAAAGACATTGCAACCCAAGGACTTGCTCATTACACAGACTACCTTGTTCCACAACTAGCACAGAATGGAGTAACACTGGCAACCCTACCACCACCATGTTTTCCCAGTAAAGCACAATCTGAGAAGGCAATTAGCATATGAACAAAACATTTAACTTCTATATGAAACATTTACATTTAAGATTTCGATTTAAGATTTATATTTAAAATTTACATGTAACATTTACATTTAGATTTAAGATTTAGTTTTAAGCTTTAGGTTTAATATTACATATAACATTTATATTTATATTTAAAATTTACACTGAAACTTAAAACTGTTAAATGTAAACGTTAAATACAGATGTTAAAAATGAATATAAACGTAAATCTAAAATATGAATCTAAATCTTAAAACTCAATCTTAAATATTAAATGTAGAAATGTAAAAATGTTAAATGTAGAACTTAAAAGTTTCTTTCATATACTAATTACAATACAAAAAAATACACAGAAACATTTAGATTTAACATTTACATTTATATTTAACAGTTTTAGTGTACATTTTAAATATAAATCATAAATATAAATCTGTGATCTTTAGTAAGGACCTACCCTTTCTGTTTTGTTGTTTTTCTGGATTTGCTGTTGTGTTTTTGGTTTGTTAATGTGTTTTGCATGTATGGGCTACTGTATAATTAAGTCCTGTGATTATTTTTGAAGCTGTAGATTTTCAGGCTTTATCAGCTATAAGTGTCAAGTCGAACATAAATAAACTGTGTAACTTGCTTTTAAAGCTCTTTTTCATTAGGTGTTTGTGTTATTTTGTTCACTTACTACACAACAGCACACAGCAGTAGATATTTCATAGCATTGTGAGTCAAATAGCACATTTATTTTTCTTTGTGGGAGTGGAAAAATTCAGTATCTGTTTCCATATTTTTCATATTTCTTCTAGATTATCAGACACAATATTATGACTCCCTGAACAGCAAGGGTTATATTTTAATTCTAACTTTAATATCTCATTATTTCAACTTCTTGTTATTACAAGATATTATATCAATATTTCAAGTCATCTCACTACTTATGCTTAATAACTCGCTCTTCTTTTTACCAATGTGCAGTTCAGTGCCCGTATAGATTTTGGTACAGAAACATCAGTTAATTTTACTTAAGACGTCCTCTTTATAGTTACATAGAAGACTGACACTGCGCTTACTTAACACATTCAGATGTGTTGGTGTAGAGTTGTGCTGTCCCAGCTGGTTGTGAGCAGTGCAGTAGTACTGTCCGCTGTGCTGGGAGCTGATGTTGCTGATGCTGTAATTCTGGCCTGTTGTCAGCAGTGTGTCTGCAGCTGCTCTCTGCTTAAACCAGGAGTAGGTGAGAACAGGAGGGTTTGCATCACTGCTACAGCTCAGAGTCACTGAATCCCCCTCCACTGTGTCTCCAGAGGAAAGAACCACTGCGCTGGTGTTTTTAGGGGAATCTGATTAGAAG
>CM040478.1:15773347-15791541 GCA_022758105.1 Pangasianodon gigas | reverse complement strand
AAATCCACACTCACACACTGGAGGAGAGAGGAGACTGTCATGGCCTTCAACAGCACAGCTGTAACTGACCGCACCACTGACTGCAGCTACAGAGCAGGAGGCAGATTTACAGTCAGACACACGCTGTCCGTTCTTGTACCAGATGTAAGTGGGGTTGTTAGACAGAGTGCAGGTGGTGATGCAGCTCAGATTCTTTTGTCCGCTACCTGAGTCTGATACTGTAACCTTCAGATCTGCAAATAATAAAATCAGTTTATTATTTTTCATCTATGTAAATGTACTTAAGTAAATGTATAATTATGTGGTGTTACCTGTGACAGACAGAGAGACTCCAGGTTGGCCGGTGTATTTGCCTTGAGGATCATCAGTGTAGAATCTGAATCTGTATGTTTGAGCGTCTCTCTCTGTCAGGTTAGTGATTCTCAGACTACAGTTATTCTGGGAGCTGTGTGTGTACTGCACTCGGCCCTGATACTCCTCATCCTGTCTCACATCCACAGCCTCAGCATCAGCCTGCTCTTTAATGAACCACACTGATTTTATCACTGTGTGGCCTGCAGGGTGTTTATAAGAGCAGGAGAGATCAATAGATGTGTCTTTCAGAGCACACACATGATCAGGAGTGTAAGTCACACCCCAACACTCTTGACCCAGTACACCTGAAACACACAGAGAGGTACACACAGGAAGGACTTTGATGTATTTGTTCTCTGCTGTAGTGAGAATCACTACAAATATTGTTAAGCAGAATCGTGAAGTGATGTTTTGGCTACAATTTGTTAAATTATGTATTCAATAATTTGTTAAATGATTAAACAATATCTCACAACATTACTGATTTAGAAATGGTGAGTCACCATTTCAAAAGCATTGATACAGTGCCTTGCAAAAGTAATCAACCCCCTTAAAAGTCATCAGGTTTGCCTGGATTACAAATGATACTTAAATAGATTTTAGTATTGTTCAACCAATATGCTTTTAAAGTACATTTTCAAAAGTCTAAATTCATTATTTGTCAGCAAGTCTTAAAAAAAAATTTAAACTGAAAAATGCTGTTTGCGTAAGTATTCAACCCCTTCAGACTAGAACTTGGTAGAACCACCTTTTGCTGCAATATCCATTTTAAGGCTATTTGGAGAAAGTTCCTACCAGCTTTGCTCACTGTTTGGAAGTGATTTTCACCCATTCTTTCTGGCAGATTTGCTCCAGGTTGTTCAGATTTGGCCTTGGTGTTTGAAACCATTGTCCTGCTGAAAGGTAAAGTTTTGTTTTTTGTTTTTTTTTAGCAGACTGAAGCAGGTTTTCTTGTAATATCCCCCTATATTTTGCTCCATCCATTCTCCCTTCAATTTTGACAAGAAGCCCAGGTTCTTAGGATGAAAAGCATCCCCAGAGCATGATGCTGCCACCACCATATTTCACTATAGTGAAAGGATGTAGGATGATGTTTATTGAGGTATGGCCTGTGTTAGGTTTGCACCACACGTAGCACTTCAAAACTTGCCTGAATTCAGCATCTCGGTCTTCGTCTCATCACACCAATGCTCACTCATGCTTTCATATGGCTCTTCTTGAGCAATGGTTTCTTTCTAGCCACCCACCCATACAGTCCTGGTTGTCTGGAGCACCTTCACTCCACTCTCAGCCATTGTACTCTGTAACTCCTTCAGAGTGACTGTTGGCCTCACTGTGGCTTCTCTCACCAATCTCTGTCTTGTTTTTGAGGGAGGGTCTTGTCTAGGTAGTGCTTGGGTGGTGTGATGCAGCTTCCACTTCCTCAGTATTGATCCAACAGTGCTTACTGACATGTCAAACGTCTTAGATATAATTTTACACCCTATTCCTAAGTTATAAAGTTTTATTACCATATCTTTAACGTCTTTAGAATGCTCTTTTCTTCAGTTCTACTCCTTTCCTCCTTTCCTTCTGGGTCATTGAATACTTATGCAAGCTGCATTTTTCAGTTTTTGATTTTCTTTGAAATACTTGCTGACCAATAATTAATTTTGACTTTGAAAATTAACTGTAAGAGAAGCTTGCAATAAAAATACCAACAGGAAGAATATGTGTATTTGTTATTCAAACAAATCTGATAAATTCCAGGAGGTTGAATACTTTTGCAAGCCACTGTATAAGCAAAACATGATTTTTTTTAGAGAGAGAGCAATATGAGTTATTGGTTTCAGTTTGATACTGAGGGACACTGACACTTACACACTGAAGGAGAGCGGTGTAAACTCTCATACACCCGACAGGAGTAGTTGCCATAATCAGATGGACTAGTCAAGTCGAGGACAATAGAGGCACCATTTCTTTTTTTCGTATGTTGTCCATTCCTGTACCAGTAGAAAAGGTGTGTGCTGACGCTGCAGGTGGAGCTACAAGTCACCTTCACCTCTCTCTGTCCTACAGTGTTAGGCTTCAGCTTCACCTGCAAGTCTACACACAATTATATACATGTAAAACATGTAAATACTGCATACCTGAAATATGTACTACATACACTATATGGCCAATAGTATGTGGACACCTGACCATGACACCCATACGTGCTTGTTGAATATCCCATTCCGAAACCAAGGACATTGATATGGAGTTGGTACCCTCTTTGCTGCTGTAACAGCTTTCACTGTTCTGGAAAGGTTTTCCACTAGATTTTGGAGCATGGCTGTGGGGATTTGTATCCATTGATCCACAAGATCAGGGCACTGATATCAGGCAAAGAGGCCTGGTATGCAATCTGCATTCCAGTTCACCCCAAAGGTGTTCAGTGGGGTTGAGATCAGGCCATGTTTTCACAGACCTCGCTTTGCGCTCATGGCCGTTGTCATGCTGGAACAGGTTTGGGCTAGACTCCAATGAAGGGAAATTTTAATGCCACAACATACAAAGACATTCTAGACAGTCATGTGCCTCCAACTTTGTGGCAACAGCTTGGGGAAGACCCACATATATAGTCCCCTCTGAAAGTATTGGAACGGCTAATTCTTTTGATTTGCTATACACTGAAGACGTGGGTTTGAGATCAAAAGATGAATATGAGACAACAGATCAGAATTTCATTTCCTGATATTTGCATCTAGATTTGTTAAACAACGTAGAACATGCCACCTTTGGCGGCAGGCCACCAAATTTTTAGATGAGAAAAAGTATTGGAACAGATAGTCTTAAAGTAAATAACACTAAATATTTGGTTGGATATCTTGGTTGCATGATGAAGTTCCTCCTAATTAGATCGGATGCATTTCTCTGTAAACTGGCAGACAGAATGTTTCTGTAGACTTCTGAACTTGTTCTGCTGCTACCATCATGAGTTACATCATCAATAAAGATTATTGAGCCAGTTCCAGAAGAAGCCCAAGCCATGGCACTACCTTCACCGTGCTTGACCGATGAGCTGGTATGCTCCAGAACTTTTGTGGCTCATCTCTGTATTTCTTTGTGAATTCCAATCTGGCTTTCCAATTCTTACTGCTGATGAGTGATTTGATTCTTGTCGTGTGGCCTCTATATTTCTGCTCTTGAAGTCTTCTTCCAGTGGTGGAAGCCCCTGCCCTGTAGAAGCTGTGGGTGATGTCACTGACTCTTGTTTTTGGGTTTTTCTTCACAGTTTTCACAATGTTTCTGTCATCAACTGCTGTTGTTTTCCTTGGTCGACCTGTTTGATGTCTGTTTTTCAGTACACCAGTGATTTCTTTCTTTTTCAGGACATTCCACATTGTTGGATTGGCTATGCTGAATGCTTGTGCAATGGCTCCGATTGATTTTCCCTCTTTTCGCAGCTTCAAAATGGCTTGCTTTTCTCCCATAGGCAGCTCTCTGGTCTTCATGTTGGGTTCTCCTTTTTAACAACAAATGCATTCTTCACAGGTGAAACCCAGGGCTCAAACCAAGAGTAGACATTTAGAGCTATTAATTGTTTAAACACTCAATCTAACAGGGCACGTCTGGGCAACCAGAAACACCTGTCAGTCACATTTTCCAATATTTCTGATCACTTGAAAAATGGGTGGGTTCAAACAAAAGGTGCCATGTTCTAAAACATCTAGATGTAAATACCAGGAAATGAAAACTGAAATTCTGATCTATCATCTCATATTCATCTTTTAATCTCAAACCAAAATGTCTTCAGTGTATAGCAAAAACAATAGAATTGGTCTTGCCTTCAGAGGGGACTGTAGGTGTGATGGTCAAGTGTCCACATACATTTAGCTCTATAGTGTATTTTATAGAATGTGTGTATGTGTGTGTCATTACCTGTAACAGTCAGATGAACTCCAGATGAGGCTGATATCCAGTTACTTCTCTGGGTTTTAAATCTAAAATGATAAATTCCAGAGTCACTCACACTCACATTCCTCACTGTCAGCTCACAGAAAGACCACCAGGTTCTTACGGATATTCGTCCTGAGTATTGTGGATCTTTGCTCAGGACTCGTGGTTCTCCTTCAGAGCTCTGGACTCGATACCACTCTCTCTGTGTGACACTGGAGTGATCAGGTGTAAATGTACAGGAGAATTTTACTGTAGATCCAGTAACAGCACAGAGACTCTGAGAGGAGAGATTTACACTGTTCTGAGCCTGAACTCCTGGAACACACACACACACATACAATTTTAACAATTGAAATGATTTATTTTTTGTTGCTCTATAACTCTTGTCTTTTACTCTCCAAACACAGAGACATGTTAAGAGCTTTTCTGAACTGTTGCAGTAGTGACAACAGGACATAAAGACAGTAGAAAGTGCTGAAATATTTTAAAAGTTTACCTGTCAATAAAATGAGGACTGCTGCTACTGTAATATTTCTCAACATTCTGTAAAACATGGTGACATCAGCCTTCAGACAGCTGACACTTGAAGATCCACCATGTGTAGAGTTTAGTCCAATATCCTTGGGGGAAGAAATATATATAATTTATAATATATGATGAACCATAATATTAAAACCACTGAGAGGTGAAGGGAATAACATATAGCATAAGGATCTGAGCGACTTTGACAAGGGCCAAATTGTGATGGCTAGAGGACTGGGTCAGAGCATCTCCAAAATGGCAGATCTTGTGTGATGTTCCTGGTATGCAGTGGTTAGAGCCTACCAAAAGTGGTCTGAGGAAGGACAACCGGTGAACCAGCGACAAGGTCATGGGCGCCCAAGGCTCATTCATGCATGTGGAGAGCGAAGGCTAGACCCGCCTGGTCCCGTCCCACAGAAGAGCTACTGTAGCACAAAATGCTGAAAAAGTTAATGCTGGCTATGATAGAAAGGTGTCAGAACACACAATGCATCGCAGCTTGGGGCTGTGTAGCCGCAGACTGGTCAGATTGCCCATGCTGACCCCTGTCCACCAAGGTTTTTCCAGCAGGACAATGCTCCATGCCACACAGCCAGGTCAATCAAGGTGTGGATGGAGGACCACCAGATCAATATAATTTCAAGGCCAGCCCAATCTCCAGGCCTGAACCCCATTGAAAACCTCTGGAACGTGATCAAGAGGAAGATGGACAGTCACAAGCCATCGAACAAAGCCAAGCTGCTTGAATTTTTGCACCAGGAGTGGCATAAACTCACCCAACAACAATGTGAAAGACTGATGGAGAACATGTATGATGGAGAAGACACATGAAAGCTGTGATTGTGCTTGTTTTCTTTGCATTATTTTAGGTCTGAAAACACTGCATCTTTTTTTGTTATTTTTGACCGGTTGTCATTTTCTGCAAATAAATTCTCTAAATGACAGTATTTTTATTTGGAATTTGGAAGAAATGTTTTCAGTAGTTTCTAGAATAAAACAAAAATATTCATTTTACTCAAACATGTACTTATAAATTGCAAATCCGGAGAAACTAATAATTTTGCAGTCCTCTTACCACAGCATTGTTATCACAGCACATTAACTTAGTCTCTTCCTTTTCTTTACATGAGAACAGACATTCAGGTTTGACTTTTTTAAACCTATTTAAAGATGTACTCTGTCCTGATTTCAGTTTTTGCTTCTCTTTTGTTTCATCTTTTATGACTGTGTGTCTGTCTCTGTTCCTTCAAAAGGCTGTGTGCTCTGACCAGTCAGGATTTAGTTTGTTCAGACTGTCTGATAATGAAGTTCTGAAGCTTGATTTAACCAGAGAAGGATCCAGAGCCTTTAATCACAGACATGAGGGATTGAATTTGACCTCACAGCTCTGTATGCTTTTAGTAGTTTGTGAGTGTCTTTTCGTTAGACGCACTTTCAGACTTCTCACCACACACTCTTCCTTTCTACAAGATGAGCTTCACATCAGTCAAGTCTGTTTTATAGTTAATGATTTTTCCACTGCTTCAAACTGTCATACTCACAAACAGCAAAATGAAAGTAGAAAAAAAGTTGCTACTTTTAAATGTACTCAAGTATTAAAAAGTAAAAAGTAAATGTTTTCTTTTATTACTTATTTAAAACTGTTAGATGATTTTTGTTTTTTAAGCAATGATAAAGTTTTGCCTGAAGACATCATTCAGTCTCGGAACATTTGCAATATTTACCATTAGCTAGAATTTGACTTGCTGCCTAGATAATTATGTTGGCTACTGAAACTGATGCTAGTATAGCCTGGTATTAGCAAAAAAGACAAGCTAAATATAGCCAGTTAATGTTAGCAAACCTTGTCTCAACATGTGTTTTCAAATTAGATGGAGTTCATGCCTTTTGGGGAGGTAAAGGAGACACTTCATTTTTTCCAGCATATTGAAACAATTTACTGAGGTAGGGTCAGGGGAACTCATCCTCAAGTCCCAAACAGAAGTGCAGTGGCTTATCCATTTTCGGACATGCACTGATAGACAATATATTGTCTAGCATGAATTGGGTTTTCTTTTTTTTTTTCTACTTTGTTTAACTTAATTGAATGCTAAACTGATCCCATTTGATCGATGTATAGTGCTTTAGCCAGCACTGATTCTATAGTAGGAAGCTTCTGGAACCCACTGAGAAATGCAGAAGAATAGAACAGAGTAGTTGGCCCCATCCTTCTTCACAATCTTAGATTTAAAAAAAGATGTATTGGAGACTGGATGGTAACCGACAGATCAGAGAGGTCAAGATACATTTTAAAGGCTTAAGAACAGAATCTTCTCTGTATTCATCCCTCCAGTATAGTTATTGTACTTACCTCTCTCTCTCTCTATCGAGCTACACGTTACTCCTGCTGCCTGATGAGATGCCAGTCATCCTGATTCCTTCTGCCCTCCAGACCTGCCTGCCCCATCTTGATGCTCTACTCCTGAGAATCACTCGCTGCTGAGGAAGGCCCCATATGGATGGCCTTAAAGATTGTAGTGAGATTGCTGTGGATGGTACCACACAGATACCCTAAGGATTGCTGTGGATGGTCTCACTTGGAGAGCCAAAAGATTGCATTTACTATCCCCAAGTCTCCTCCATTTTTCAGTGGATAACTTCACTAGGATAAAAACTCTCCTGCAATCAGAGAAGACCCTGATGCTCATACTGAAGGTCCTTTCAACAATCTCAGTACTGTTTTACTTATATAGCATACAGTTGTGAAAGTGTATTGACTCATAATCTCACTGTCCGCTGTCACCTAGAAGAGGATGGGTTCCCTCTTGAAACTGGTTCCTCTCAAGTTTACTTCCTTATGGCATCTCATGGACACAAGTGCAGGTTTAATAAAAAAAAAAAAAAAAAATCAGCTAAAACAATAAGGCTTGGCAATACACAAAATGGTAAACTGTCAAGGTCAAAAGGTCAGGTGATCATCAAACAAGCATGAAGTAGGCATGACATGATGGGGGAAAAAAAATAGATCAGATCAGCAAGACTAAACAGGCAATGAAACTGCCATCACAGCTCAGTATACCATTGTATTGTGATTGTACTGACTTTCAATTCCAAGGTCACCAAAACAGCAGTTAACAGTTTACATACCCATTTCAGTTGTACTTACAGATGTTGTTTTTAAAACCAGACATAGACTAAACAAGCAGTTTCATATCACCAATATTGCTTAAAACAATGACGAGATAATAATAAGAAAGCAACAATTTCAGCCCTAACCCTTGAGGTCTTTATGGTACTGTTTACCATCGTGGTTAGAATGCAGATTTTAAATTCATTTGACAGCCCTATGTACCATTATCATAGCTCCAAGTTATAGGAATCATTTAAGAATGTTGCTTTCTAACTATATGTACAGTAAATATGTTACAGGCATAAACAATAAAATGAAACTCATTACCAATGATGAAAGTGTTACTGTGTCATTCTTCATGAGTTCATGACAATCTGTAACAGTATTATAATTAATAATATTGCAGGAGCAAATGTGCGGTTATACTGAATATCGACACGGCTGTGATTCTGCCGTAGGAAAAAAGAAATTAATATAGAGTAACTGACATTTTGGACATAATATGGCCAAATAATTTGCTTATTTTTCCCAAAAATGGAAATAGATCCTGAAGAAGCCACAATTCCTAGCTAGCTAGCTAGCTCACAATAATTTGTACATTCCCGTTAAAATTGCATCTGGTGAAATTTGCTTCCCTTCTTACTTTTCATCTTCATCTGACGAGTTTTCATATTTTAAGTCAAAAGTTATATTCGTGAAAAATGTATCGATTGCCATGTCTGCTGATGATGTCGCTAACAGTACTGTAGTAACAGTTTCAGTGGGATGGTTGCTAGATTTGGAATTTTACATGGCAAACACAGACAAGCGGAGGATACAGTGAAACGTCCCAGTGCGGTTATACTAAAATATAAGCACTCTTGGAGCGCTGCTCGTCCAATCAAATTAGTGGACCGGAGCTAACTGTTGTATAAAGTCAAAGACATGGAAACTCGTTACTATTTACGGAAGTGTTCCTTACTGTTTCTCTCTTTAGATCCTGACTGGCTAAAGAGAAACAACACACCGACCCTGTGCTCCTCTGAGGAGACCTGTTTCTGTTGTCTATATTAAATCATATAGACAATTAAATTTACCAAGTTGCTGGGGTATGTTCAGGTATATTAGGTAGTAGATCTCCATGAAGAAGGTACAACTTCACTACTGAGGATTAATATTCAGTAGTTTTTTTTTTTTTTTAAAAGAGCCATAGTTAGCTAATAGTTCTGCAGAAGAGTGTAATTAATAGTGAGCCACTCTTAACATACTTACTGAGTAATTAACTAGTATTCCTTAGTAGTTAATGTTGAAATATTCATGAATTCCTGCTTAATCCCTGCATAGTTACCAATGAACTACTAAATCTAGCAACATACACAACACAGAAACAGTGTCTTGCATCCTCAGCACTTTTTCATAGAACACATGATGTTCCACAATGACCTTTTTTCAACTGTATTTGTGTAAAATAGTATCACAAGACAGTGTAGCAAGGTTACCCTTCTCCTAGCATTAATCCATCATGCTGGATCCAGTGTCATAAATAAGATGGTTGACAAAACCACGCTTGAAACTGTTCAACAGGGCATTTCTAGAAAGACAGTATGAAAGGATGTCTTTAAATCTTAAAAAAAAAAGACTATAAATAGCAGTAAGAGCACTACAGTACACTGATAAAATATTAAAGCCTTCCCTCTTCTCCAGTTTGGTTTGGAAGCAGTATTGATGCATAAAATAGAGAAACAGAACTATCACACCTCTCTCAGCCTTTTCTACAGGAACCAAAACACATCTTAAATGATGTCTTTTAAATGATAATGATTTGCTCAATAGATGGCAGCAGTGCGCATGCTTATGTTCACAGCAGCGTACTGGACATCCTCTTCCTCTGTGATGTCTGGAGGAAGTCTGGGTGACAGAGACCCTTCCTGTGTGGGTGTGCATAGAAAAAGAACACTGGCGTAGTGAACGTTATCCTGATCATCCGAGCTGACTCTTTCACCGCGGTCTGAGGCTGGGACATTTTCATACACAGCAGCAGAGTGATGCTGAAAAGGAGAACAGAGTAAAAAGTTCATATTTGAAAATGTCACATGATCGAACAGTCCCTCCTTTCATCCACACTCACCTGTCTGCTCTCACCAGTGCTGCTGTGGCCATGAGCTGAGCTCCTCTTCCTCTTCCTGAGAAACAGCAAGCACATGTTCATGCTAGTTTCAAATGACTATTTATTTGTAAATTATGTATCAAGCATTTCATATTCAGTATGTTCACATTTTACATACCACATCCACAGAGCTCCTGGGATGAGTGTTACCGCCAGGAAGACAACCAGTCCCACCATGATGAGCTTTAACACTGTGTTCTCCTCTGATCCTTCAGAAATAAATCATAGGTAACATGATGTTCTTTTGTGTTACTAGGGCAAGCATGGTTAATGACAGCGTCAAATATGTGCGGCGATCTGCGAAAACCCTTTTTTCTACTTTATATAGTTCTGAAAACTCCAAGTATTCCCGATCTGAAATATGTTCCTCTTTTTGCACATACGCATATCTCAACCAAAAGTAAAGTTCTAGTGTTTTAAGTGAACAAGGAGAAAACCACATTTAAAGATTTCATTCCAGTTCCACTGAGAGACGTCCTGCCTACCTCTACATTTATAACCTAATCTACTTTATGAAAAAAAAAAAAAACATTCTCTTTTTATTTTTGGTATGTAACTACAGCATGTAACTATCCATCAAAATAGCGATCAAAATCGTGATCAAATCACACATAGCTAGTGAGGTTTTAGATGTCTTTAGGCACACTGATTCATAAAGTAACTTAAGTAAAAACAGATTTTATGAGAACTCAGCCTTAGCGACATTCTGAACCGCCCCATACAGTATATGGCACGACCATTTCTTTTATTCACATGCAATTGTGATGGAGGTAAGCTGATAAGACTGCGTTTAGATGTGGTGGATTTGTCGTTCACCCTAGTACATCAGTCAGAACATAGACAACAGGATGCCAGATACTGTTTCTTCACTTTACTTTACTGTAGGTGTTAGTAGGTAGGTTATATTGTGGGTTATGTGTATGGGTGTGTGTGAATTATGAATTTTCTGACCCCAAGCTTTCTATTTTATATTCCATATTTATAATATAGTAATAATATGTATCTTACACAGTTATGTAACGACCACCAAGTGCAACAATAAGTCTAATCTATGGAGCCCAATCTGTAACGATTGCACAACATCTAGAAAGGCGACCAAATCAGTGGAAAGTCGGCTTGTATCTGGTTTGTATCGGTGATCACTCAAAATTTGTAATTAGTATTATTTATTTATTCTGTTTTTTTACATTACTTAACATTATTCAACTCCTGAATCAGATGTCCTGTGGAACTTTCTGGCAAGCTTTCTATCTTCATGACGTTTTATCTTCATAACATGACTGAGTAAGCAAGCTAATTATGTTTAATAAATAAATAAATAAATAAAACAATATCTTTACCAAATCAAGACACTATTATTTACAATAGCCATCTAATAATTTTTTAAATCAAATTTACTTTACTTTAGTGGGTATGTTATATTGGGAGAGGGTTCCCGATGATTAAAGACTCGAAACACCCAGTGACCCCAGGTTCCATCACTGATGATGTGTCTAAGAGCATTGCTAGATGTTTCGTAAAATTTAATTTTAACTTAATATCTCATTAATTCAATATGGTATACTGGAATTTGACTTAATATCTCATTATATCTTTCAATAGTTTTTTTTTTCCCCCACAACTTGCAGTTCAGGGCTTGACTCAATGTTAGTACAGAAAACATCAGTTAATTTTGCTTAAAACATCCTCTTTATAAAGTTACATAGAAGATTGACACTGTGCTTACGTAACACATCCAGGCGTGTTGGTGTAGAGTTGTGCTGTCCCAGCTGGTTGTGAGCAGTGCAGTAGTACAGTCCGCTGTGCTGGGAGCTGATGTTGCTGATGCTGTAATTCTGGCCTGTTGTCAGCAGTGTATCTGCATCTGCTCTCTGCTTAAACCAGGAGTAGGTGAGAACAGGAGGGTTTGCATCACTGCTACAGCTCATAGTCACTGTATCCCCCTCCACTGTGTCTCCAGAGGAAAGAACCACTGCGCTGGTGTTTTTAGGGGAATCTGTTTAGAAAGAAAACACCTGAATCAGCTGGTGTGTGTTCAGGATCACCATTTGATATAGATATAGATGTACTATGATTGAGGAGAGTAAAATCCACACTCACACACTGGAGGAGAGAGGAGACTGTCATGGCCTTCAACAGCACAGCTGTAACTGACCGCACCACTGACTGCAGCTACAGAGCAGGAGGCAGATTTACAGTCAGACACATGCTGTCCGTTCTTGTACCAGATGTAAGTGGGGTTGTTAGACAGAGTGCAGGAGGTGATGCAGCTCAGCGTCTTTTGTTCACTACCTGAGTCTGATACCGTAACCTTCAGATCTGCAAATAATAAAATCAGTTTATTATTTTTCATCTATGTAAATGTACTTAAGTAAATGTATAACTATGTGGTGTTACCTGTGACAGACAGAGAGACTCCAGGTTGGCCGGTGTATTTGTCCTGGTGAGTGTAGAATCTGAATCTGTATGTTTGAGAGTCTCTCTCTCTCAGGTTAGAGATTCTCAGATTACAGTTATTCTGGGAGCTGTGTGTGTACTGCACTCGGCCCTGATACTCCTCATCCTCTCTCACATCCACAGCCTCAGCATCAGCCTGCACTTTAATGAACCACACTGATTTTATCACTGTGTGGCCTGCAGGGTGTTTATATGAGCAGGGGAGATCAATCGATGAGTCTTTCAGAGCACACACATGATCAGGATTGTAAGTCACACCCCAACACTCTTTACCCAATACACCTGAAACACACAGAGAGGTACACACTCCGAGTTCTGTGTAATAAATCTAATACAGATACAAGGTGGACAAATGATAAAGTTCACCTACTGGGCAAGTGAAGCTCCAGTGTGCTGCCCAATCCCATGAAACTTAATTGACTAGGCTAAAATGTGTCAGCTAACATAATATAATAATGTATGGTGAGCTAATTAGCTAGCTGCATACACAGTAAGGAGATGAACAAGTATATGAATTCCCAGGGAGGGACGACTGTGTAGCCACGGTCCTTATCCTCTCCAGATAGAATGTTTGTGACCTCGACAAAAGATACCAAGTCATTGGTAAACATTTCAGCTATAATCTGTAGTGTTGACTCTAATTATTTATTAAGTCATAACCATCACTTGATTATTACTTACTGAGTAATTACCCAGTATTCATTAGTAGCTAGTAGCAGTGAAGTGGGTGTTAATGTAGTACTACTCATTCATTCCTGCATAGTTAATGAGTTAAAACTTGCTTAAATGTTTAATTATCAGTAGAGGTTTGATGCTGAAGGACAGATTGACTCTGACACTTACACACTGGGGGAGAGCGGTGTAAACTCTCATACACTCGACAGGAGTAGCTTCCCCCATTAGATGGACGGGCGGAGTCGAGCATAAAGGAGGTATCATTGGTAGATCTGCTGTATCGGCCATTCCTGTACCAGTAGAAACTGTGTGTTCTGAGGCTGCAGGTGGAGCTACAGGTCACTTTCACTTCTCTCTGTCCTACAGTGTTAGGATCCACTTTCACCTGCAAGTCTACACACAATTCACATCATATATCCCAATCCCTAAACACTTTACATATAAACAACAATGACTATAGGCTCTGCTTTCCTGCTGGCACAACTGTAATTTCCTGGTTAACGCTGGTGTAGTGATGTCTTTCTAATTTGGTGGAGAGTACGCCAATGTCTTTCAGTTTGCTCTGAGTTTTTGACTATTTTCATTATGATGGGTGAAATGGCACAAAAGGGGATGTGATTTTTATATACAGTATATCAGATTCCTGTTCTTGGCTGATACTGTTAGAAGCCGATTTGGTCTTCTGTTGACGTAGCTCATCCTCCTCAAGGTTCAACATGTACCTTCAGAGATGCTTTTCTGCTCACCACGGTTGTAAAGAGTGATTATATGAGTTACTATACCCTTCCTGGCAGCTTGAACCAATCTGGCCATTTTCCTCTGACCTCTCTTATCCACAAGGCGTTTCCACCCAGTCGCTCACTCGATGTTTTTTGTTTTTCGCACCATTCCGTGTAACCTCTAGAGACTGTTTTGTGTGACTTTCCCAGAAGATCAGGAGTTTCTGAAATACTCAAACCAGCACTTCTGGTACCAACAAGTCACAGAGATCACACTTTTTCTTCATTCTGATGTACGATGTGAACATTAACTGAAGCTCTTGACTTGTATCTGCATGATTTTATGCCTTGCATTGCTGCCACATGATTGGCAAATTAGACAACTGCATAAATGTACAGGTATTCCTAATAAGGTGGACGGTGACTGTATTTATTCAAACCCCAATTGTTCTGCTTTGTGCCATAAAAAAAAGTCACAAAAGTATAAAAACAACAATCGTCATGATCTTATGTGGGATTATGATATAAATAGGGTCCTGGGTGTGTGTGTGTGTTACCTGTAACAGTCAGATGAACTCCAGATGAGGCTGATCTCCAGTCACTTCTGTGCATTTTAGATCTGAAGTTATAAACTCCAGAGTCACTCACTCTCACATTCCTCAGTGTCAGCTCACAGCTAGACATCATTGTGCTTACAGACACTCGTCCTGAGTATTGTGGATCTTTGCTCAGGACTCGTGCTTCTCCTTCAGAGCTCTGGACTCGATACCACTCTCTCTGTCTGGCACTGGAAAAATACCTTGAATATGTACAGGGGATTTTTACAGTAGATCCAGTAACAGCACAGAGACTCTGAGAGGAGAGAGTTACACTGCGCTGAGCTTGTACTCCTGGAACACACACATATACATGCATACACATTTATAACAATATCAGGAAGTGAGTCAAGGGCGTGCGATGGGTATAGGTGTGAAAACTACAAAGGGAAAAAAAACTGCTTCAAACATTTCAAAAATGTTTACAACATGTACAGTAAAAATGAACAATCTCTCACACACATACAACACTGATCTTGTACAGATGGTGAAGATCTTTCAGTTAAAGGCTCAAGAAGTTATTGTATCTTACAGCATATGACACACTGTGTATATTCTTGAGCATCCAAATCGTATCAAAAGCTCTTAAAAACATGGAGATGTTGAGATCTTTTGGGCTCCATTAAGTGCTCTCAGTGCGGCAACACACCAGCACATAAAAAAGTGCAGAAATATGATTTAATATTAAAATATATGCAAGGTTACCTGTCAGTGACATAAGGATTACTGCTGCTGTAATATTTCCTGCCGTTCTGGACAACATGGCGACATCAGCCTTCAGACCCAACAGACACTTAAAGTTCTACAAAATATTTTTTTGTTAAAAAATCTTGGCAGAAATGAACATTATGAACAACTGCCTTAACCGCTAGCCTCCTCCCCCTTCACTCTTACCCTAAAGCAGTTATGAGCTTCTTTATGATGCCTTTATGAAGACGAACGGTTCACTAACCACAGCAAAGTGTTAGCTCGACCTTTTATCATAGAGTCTCTTCCTTTTCATTTCTTTACACAGGAACAGACATATCGTCTCTTACTGTACTCTATATCTTCTTCCGCGCTATAAAATCGATCACTTCATCGGCGTAGTTAAATATGTGCATGCTAGAGTAGGGCTGAAACACTTCTTACCACACACACTCCACCCCTTTCCATGATGAGCTTATTTGAGATATGATGGATATGTCTAATAATTAGCTATTCACTTAAATGTGTTCTGGCATGGTACGTCAAAAAAGACAGCTATCATTAACTTGGAATGCAATCAATTTAAGTGTTAGGAGTCAAAATAATATGTTGAAATAATAAGATAATAACTGGAAATAATGTGTTAAGTTGAAATCATGAGATATTAAGTCAAAATGTTACTTGACATAGCAGTTCAGGGCTTGTGTATAAATCTGCTGGAGGAGGAGGAAAAAAAGTTTTTCAAAACTCAACAGACTTACAAATGCAAGGATAGATAGATAGATAGATAGATAGATATGTAGGAAGACACTGAAGATGACGGCATAAACACCTGTAGCGCTTTCAGTGGCTCTGTCAAAGGAAAAATATTTCAAATTTTGGCAGAACGTAAGTGCAGATGAGAGAAGGGTTGCAGGTAAGATGTTAATGAAAATGTCTCTCGCCCAGAAGAGGAAAAGTGTAGACACGTGCTGAAGTGAATTTCCAACGAATCCATCTTTCCACCTGCTCCAGGTCCGGCTTAACCTTAATCCAGTTAATAGGACAACACAGTCATCTCAAAGAACGTGTATAACACTTCTTACAGCTACCATGTGCACTGGGAATTCATCACCATCTCTTCTATTATTAATGTACTTATTTGAATATACAGGGGTGTTTGCATCCTCCTTTGGTTGACAAGGTCTGGACAAGGTCTTTAGGAAACACTTAAAAGATAAGTCTTTTAGAAAACGCACCGTTGAACAACATCAGAAAAAAGTGTGAGCTGTTCTATTGTATATTATCATATTTCATTTATTTGTTCTACTGTCTATTACATTTACATATTGATAAAAATGGAACGAACACTCATGGAGATCAAGAAAATAATTTAATAGATACCCGTAAGATATGCAGACCTTTTAAAACAAAGGCATAAAGTCAACCAGTACATACTTCTAATGATCTATGTCAGTATAGTTTATACCACAGCGCTGTTAAAATCTCCATTCTGATTGGTCAGAAGGTGTTGATTAAATTCCTACAACAGCAGCTCAGACAGTAGTTTCGACTGCAATGCAAATCGCGGGTTTACAGTAACGCATTCATTCAAACACGTTATTGTTTCTATTGAGATAACTGGACGCTCCATATAAAGTTAGCATTTATGGAAGGAGTCTCCAGTGTCAGCAGTTTTGTAACAGTCACTAAGCTTTCTGAGTTTGCATTTTCTGTAACAAGCTGTTTTTTGTTTTTGTCTTAGAACAAAAAGAAACAAAAGAAAGAGAGAGGCAGGTGAGGGAATGACCTGCTATACCATTAGTGATAACAGGAACTAGCTTGTTTCCTGGGCGTTCCATAACATTAAACGTAGCTATAAATGGATAAAAAAAAAGTATGTGTCATTCTTAAATAAGTATATGATTGTAATTGCTGGCACATTGCTGTGGTATAAGAGGAATAAAACACTTCAGGATGTAGTGTTATAAGGAAATAATCAACTTCAGGGTGCTAATAGTGACACCGCTTCACATCGGGACACATCACACCACCCCAACGTTGATTTTTTTTTTTTCCCCTATAAACAACACGCCCCTACAAGTCTTTTTTTCTGTACCTAACTCACTCAAAATACAGTATGAGATTTACAAAACGTAACAAATGTGGCGTTTGTGTGTTAACGTTTGCTGTGTGCAAACTCCTCCGCCCAGCGCAATGTGTCCAGGAGGCTGGTAGAGTCAGTTGCTATGCCGACCCCCTTAGCAACAGTCGCCGAGCCGCCCGCGTTCCCGCCCAGGCGGCTGCAAACAGCCAGAGCCCATTCACTTGCAGAGATGGCAGTCTGACCCTGTGAGCACACACACACACACACGATTAGCTTTTGAGTGTGTGTGTCATTGTATGAGGTCATAAAGTACACCACAACAGGTTACCTTAATTATGTACTATTTGACATACTATTTACTGTAGCATTTGTGTTTCTGTGTGTGTGTGTGTGTGTGTGTGTGTGTGTGTTTTACCTTAGGCACCTGACATGCACAGAGCACTCTCCCTGATGGCTGAAGGTGAGACAGGAGCATGACCAGAGTGTGTGGAGTGCGCTCGCTCAGCTGGTTTACAGTCTTCATCACCACCTGCGCAATTTATTCAATTCCATCAATAAAACATGATCATCAGCAGCAATTAATGATCTTACACATAGTGCCTGCATGCTAAGCTAGCTATCTAACAGGGCTAATGCTAGTTGTTACGCTCTAAAAGATTCACATCTCCTGCATTTTTAATGAGGCTAAAGATGTAGTGATGATTCTATGCTTTTTGTGTATGAATGTACAGTCAGGTCCATAAATATTGGGACAGTGACACAGTTTTGGTAATTTTGCCTCTGTACACCACCACAGTGGATTTGAAATGAAGCAGTCAAGATGTGACTGAAGTGTAGACTTTCAGCTTTAATTCAAGGGGTTTAACAAAAATATTGCATTAACCATTTAGGAATTACAGCCATTTTTTACAGAGTTCCTCCA
>CM040478.1:15751024-15773247 GCA_022758105.1 Pangasianodon gigas | reverse complement strand
GAGGAACTCTGTAAAAAATGGCTGTAATTCCTAAACGGTTAATGCAATATTTTTGTTAAACCCCTTGAATTAAAGCTGAAAGTCTACGCTTCAGTCACATCTTGACTGCTTCATTTCAAATCCACTGTGGTGGTGTACAGAGGCAAAATTACCAAAACTGTGTCAATGTCCCAATATTTGTGGACCTGACTGTATATATGAAATATTGAATATAAATGTTCTTACAGATATGGAGTCGGTGTCCAGTGTGTCCACCAGCACAGCTTTATCAGAGTGTCTGTTCAACAGTTCCTGTGCCTTGGCAGCAGCCTGTGGAGTAACACACACACACACACACACACACACAAAACATACATCTTTCATTGTTAGTGTGTGTCTGTAAGTCAGTGAAAGAGACTGAGAAAGAGAGAGAGAGAGGCAGAGAGAGGTGGAGAGAAAGGCAGTAACCGAGAGAGAGAGAGAGAGAGAGAGAGAGAGAGAGTGTGTACGTGTGTGTGTGTACAGGTATGTGTGTACCTCTTTGAGCTCCAACTTGCGGATGGTGGTGTTGGTGCTCCTCTGTAAAGCCTTTAGCCGAGTCTGGATCTCTTTTCTCTGCCACTGTGGGATAGGAGTGCTCTCTACAGCCTACACACACACACACACACACACACACACACACACACACACACACACACACACACACATACACTGTGACTATTTGAGAATCTAAAAATTAAAAGTAATGGCTTGACAAATAGGAGGAGCGTCATACAGAAAAAGGGGGCGGGGCATACGTACATCCGTCAGGAGGCCGACCTCTTTAGAGAGCCTCTGTGCGGTTGCCAGTGAGGGGGCGTGGCCAGCTGTGATGCGAGCCGTCAGAGAGTCCGTCTCCTCCAGCAGTGCTTGCCCCTCCTCCCGAGCCTTAATGGGTATAAAAATAAATAAACAAATAAATATCTAAATAATAATGATAATTCATTTCTTCCATAGAAAGAGAATTATTATTTTTATGTGTTTATTTTTGAGTGTAGTCTTGGTGATGCATTCCACTGCTACCCATAATGCACTGAGAGTGTAAGTCAGTATTGACTCTTAGAAAAGGCTTCAAGCAGGAAGCCAGTTTACAAAATTTACAATTCAAACATCTGAATAATAAAACAAAGCATAAACGTAGCTACATTATAGGCCACAGTTACTGTATTTGTTGCGCATCAGGCTTTTAGAGTTATTTATGTGTTAAGATTGTTATTTATTTATTATTATGATTGTTTATTATTATTATTATTATTAGTAGTAGTAGTAGTAGTAGTAGTAGTAGTATCTATTTACACAGTCCCTTGTTGTTCATTAAGTTTTTTATCAAAGACTACACTTGGCATTTCAGATAACCACTAAAGACAACACTGGCGGCCATTTTGTCTCTTACGTTTTTGGCGCTGTCTCCAGTCACAGCTATGATGCGACTGATTCCCTTCACCATCTGACGCTCAGACACGATCACGAGGTCCTGGATTCCTCCGGTCCGCCGCAAATGCCTGATAAATAAAATAAAATAAAATATATATATATATATATATATATATATATATATATATATATATATATATATATATATATATATATATACACATTTTACTCATTTCATAATTATTATTCAAAAGTTACAATATTTAAAACTGTGACAAAACGTTTCTAGCAGTTCAAGAAGCCCTCAGGTTAATTTAAAAATCAATCTGAACATCCAGTTTGCACATCATTAGCTTCATTTTCACTCTATGTGTTCTGCATTATTATCCCTACTACTTTAAGACAATAATACACTTTTCTGGACTGATATTAATACATAATGATGGAATTTTGTTTGTACAAAAGCACTGATAGTCTTACGTGCCGCAGCAGAGCTCTACAGAGGCGCGTTGGTGTGTATCGCCAGTGAGCAGCTCGGATACAGGGACTCCCACGGACACGACACGAACTGGGTCAGGATACACCTGAAACACAGAGAAGCATATTTCATGCACAAACACGCCTTCTATATCAGGGGTTCACAAACTTTTTGCAGTCAGGCACCCCTTTACTTGTTTAAAAATTATTTTTTTTTAATTACAGATTCCCTGGGATCATAAACTATTCAAATGTTAGGCTCATTATGTAAGGTATAAACCACTTGGGGGCATGCTGTTACAGGAAAATAATCAACAACATGGTGGTGTGTTGTGACCCCATGAGTTACAGTTACTTTTTTTTCCAAGCTCCTGTCACTATATGAACATAATTATCAACCATAAACTCCAAAACATTTATTATAACATTTATATAGAATAATAATTATCATTTATTAATTATTAGAATAAATTCTACCAGATATTAGTGTTTTGGGATGAAGCCCAGAATTCAGATTACCTCATCTACAGTTCTCAGTCCTGCAATCTGATTGGCTTGAGCTAAAGGCACTTCCTGTGTGTGGACCACGTCGTTCCGTTGGATGATGGTCTGGATCATCTGCTCCACTTCCTGCAGCTGTGATACAGTCAGAGAGGCCTGTACATACACACACACACACACACACACACACACAGACACAAGTATTTCTATTAACATGGGTATTACCTGTAGCTAAATAATGTATTGTTACCACCTCTCTGTCTGTCTATATTCATCTCCAATTTAAACAATGCTGTATAGTGCCTTGCATAAGTATTCAAATGGAATTCTCCATTTTTACAACCTTGTACTGAAATGGACTCAACACCCTATGAATTCACCTTCACATGGTGAAGCATGATGGTGGTAGCACCATGTTGAAAGTTGCTTCTCACTGTCTATTGAGGCTGCTGCCTCCTCTAGGCAGAGTCATGGTTATGCCATATTGTTTCTATTTTTTAATAATGGATTTATTGATGCTCTGGGGGAAGTTCTGCACACTGGTCGACTCCATTCCACTAATTATGTGACTTCTGATGGCAACTGGTTGCACCTGAACGAATTTAAGGGTTTCAGACCAATTAGTACTCATACACTCAGAAAATGTACATTTTTTATTTGTAAATAATTTTTACAAATATAAGTTTTACTGATATTTCCTTGCACTTTAATATTATGGGCTATTTTGTGTAGATTCATGGAATATAAACCCAGTTAACTCCATTTCACTTCTACATTGTAACACTTCAAAAAAAGGAAAATGTCATGGGGGTGAATACTTATGCAAGCCACTGTAAAAAGCAGGGAGTTCTAACGCTACAACAGAAACGTTAGCTGGAGTGAGCGCCACCTTGGAGCTGAAGTCGAAGCGCAGTCGGTCTGCAGTGACGTGCGAGCCTCTCTGGACGACCTCTGACCCCAGCAGCTCTCGCAGGGCAAAGTTGAGCACGTGAGTGGCTGTGTGCTTCACCATGCAGGCCAGACGCTGAGCCTAGACAGCAGCACACACACACACACACACGCAGAACTCTGTTCACACACTGTTTGCCTGATCGTTTCAAAGTCATCATGACACCTAATACACATACACACAGTGTTAACTGGCATTGACTACGCTTGTATTGACAACATTATGTCATTATGTGTTACTGCCATTGCTAAAATTCTCACCCTACTGTGTAAAGTTATTTCTAACGTAGCACATACAATCATTTTAAACACACACACACACATATATATATATATATATATATGTAATGCCAAAATAATGTGTGTCTTAAGTTAGTTTAGATATTTTACCTCAAACACCAGACGTTCAGCAGTTGTGTGTAAGCAAATTTCTGTGTGTGTGTGTGTGTGTGTGTGTGTGTGTGTGGTGCTCAGTACCTCATCCACATGAAGCTCTACCAGGTCTCCGGTTCTCAGAGTGTCAGCTGCAGTGACCTCGTGCACCACGTAGCCTCCAGCCACACGTACACACTCCACAGGGAACAGCACATCCTGAAAATATACACACACACACACACACACACTTACTGCTATGTCCTCATAGTATGTATTTCAAACGTCTGCTTTACGTTTGTAGGTTGTACTTAGATTTTAGGTGTGTCCTGTGTCGGCATATCAAGAGGTCCAAAACGGTAAACACGACAACGTTTACAAAAAATTTTGTTTTGCTGCACTCGCATCAGTTATATGATTGGATAGGGATCTGCTATACTTGTAAGTCAATGATAAAGGCGAATGCAGTTGTGAGTGATACCTGGAGTCCGTCCTTGATGAAGTAGCCGGTGTCATGCGTCTGGCCGCCCTGCTCGGCGTAGAAGCAGGTTCGGTCGAGCAGCACCGAACACCTCTGACCCTCCGTGACCTCGGATACCAAACCCTGATCGCTGTACAGCACCAACACTGAGGCTCTACATGGAGGGAATGCTGAGATAGACACAGATAAGGAAACAGCAAGACGAGATGCTTTTTATACACAGGTTATGGAAAAGTCTGGGAAAAAGAAAATGGTTGCGTTTCAGTGGCTACTGTTATGAGATGACACCATCTATGGGACATCAGAAATCTAAAACCAACTGAACTCCATGTAAGTACCGTAAGTACCGTAAGTGCCGTCGTGCTGCAGGATGTAGCTGTATTTCGGAGAGTCGTCCGTGTGAGGAATTCCTCTGCTCTGCAGCTCTGAGAGATTCTGCAAGTCCGAATGGAGTCCTCGTTCTCCAGCGCCCCCTTCAGACTGACTCTGTAACTACAGCACATCAAGACTTCACTGATCACCTGAAAGTAGCCATGAATCACCTTTTCATATACCACAGCGCTGCCGAGTTCTCGATTCTGATTGGTCAGAAGGTGTTGATTCATCTTCTATAACAGCAACTGTGACTCCAAATAACAGGTTTATATCACGCTAATTTCACTGCACCTTTTGGAGAAGCTGATATGGTTGATATGGTTGAGTTTTCTATGAGAAAACATTTATTTCTTTGGAAGGAGTCTCCAGTGTCAGTGCTTCATAACGGTCAGAGGTAAAGCTAAAACTTTAAGCTATCCTGAAATCCTGAAATTAAACACCTTTTCGTGTTCGGCCGCGAGCCGCTCCACTCCACGTTTGTCCACGGACATGCTGCGCTCCTCCAGCATGAGGTCGATGAGGTCGAGCGGGAAACCCAGGTTCCTGTGCAGGGACCAGGCCACAGCAGCTGGAGAACAAAACAAGACGAGATTTAGGTTTCAAGACACGACCAAGGCTTTTTTTTTTTTTTGCCCTAGATTATTGAAATATAAAATCTGAGGTCTAGATTAACGAAATGAAGGAGTTTCTGGACTAGTGAACTAGAAATCTGACAATTATATTACACATAATATATAAATACACTTGGCAGTCAATCAGACAACTAATTACTAACTACCACAATGTCTATCAGCCAATCAGAGCAGCAAATACACTATCTACATATCCAATCATGGCACTGGTTGTTCGCTAGCTTCCCACAGCTTATCCTACATGTGATTTTTGTGCCCCAGTGTGACTTTCCAGGCACAAATCAACTTGTACCAATGTACATAACAGACTTCTAGTAATTCTTACGTGTTTATGTGTTAATTCAACCTTGTTGTCTATCTTCTTGTTGGTTTGTACTAAAGTGAAGAAACATTTTTACTCTTTTATACCGAGCATACGAGAACAAATCACATATCACTGTAATGTCACCAAGTGATAATCAGAAATATAAACACATGTCCAAGCTTAGATTAGAATACGGATTAAAGGCTTAGATTACGGATTAAAGGATTAGATTACAGATTAAAGGATTCGATTAAGATAATATTGGGACCTCGAAACAAGTACAAGAAATGAAATCAGATTTGAGAAATACATTTGATTTGATTCAGCTGATTTAGAGTTTGAAAAAAAAAAAGGATTCTCTTAAATTTGTAGGAAACAAATGGGATTTGAGAACAAGAAATGCATAATTCCGAGCCCGAGGACGTGAACAGCTCCGAGTACAACGTCCAGGTTGTCATCTGGTAATTACGGTAATTCCGACATTTGAGACAAGTGCAAGAAATGAGATCAGATTTCAGAAATAAATTTGATTTGATTCAGCCGATTTTGAAAAAAAAAATGGATTCTCTTAAATTTGTGTGTGTGTGTGTGTGTTTTACCTGGAAACTCGACAGCACTTCTGTCCATCTTATTCAGCGTTCTGTCGATCACTCTCCGGCCCTGCTTAAGGGAGGAGAGAAACTGCGCCTCGTTTGCGTTAACGATTTCCATGATCTAATGATAGACAGGTGGAAGGAAAAGAAATGTTTAGACGCATGTACAGCCGACATTTATATTCTTTCATACAGCGTGTTCTCTCTGCAAAGTAATTGGACAGAGGATCAGAGTAAAGGTTCTCTTGTATCTCTGGATATTCTCTCACACTCACCCTGTCAGTTTCCTCGTGCAGCTCAGGATACGCGTCACCCTGTGAAGTCAGAGGAAACAGTGCTTTAGAATTCTCAAATCTGATTGGTCAGAAATCGCTGATTCTTTTTTTTTTTTAATAATGGCAGCTCGGATAATAGTGCAGCTGCCAAACAAAGCGTTATAGTAATGCATTTGTTCTAATAGCAACAGCTCACACAGGCTTGTATGTAGTATGTTGGACATTCCAGATAAACTGATTTCAAACAAAACTGTGTGTAATTATTAATATGATGAAAGTCTCTGTACTGTTAACTTGCCTTTATTCACGTGCATGAAACTACTTCTAAGGTGTTGAATTCTCGGGACTCACCAGGATGTGGGCAACGGTGGGCACCAGGCTCGCCAGCGCACCCTCTGGAGCCTGCAACACTTCTGTAGAGAAGCGCACGGCTCGGCGCAGTATGCGCCGCAAAACCAGCCTGCGAAAGTGCAACACAACACGAACACGTCTAAAAACACACGCAAAACTAAAAAAAAAAAAATGAGCATGAGAAATATGATGATGTTATATTGATATCGCATTAAATCATGTCACGTTAGGCTTTTTTTTTTTTAATTGTAGTATTGTGGACATCGTTAGTACTTTTAAGACACTGGCAAATTGCACCAGTAGCAATTGTTAAGGTTTTAAATAATTGCTGAGCAAACCAGAGTAATAGAGTACGTATTGTGTATTATGAAAAATATCTTTTGGTTGAAAAACGACAAATAAATGTAGTAAAATGACCCAAAAGTGTCATCAGAAAGCACAAACAACGCAATATCACAGTCTAAAGACCACACATATGTAGTCTCATAATTTCATGTCATTTGTTGTATTCACTCATACATAAATGTCCTATTCAAACAATGAATTTGTTAATAATGTGCTCATTGTAATACGTTATTGTTTCTATAGTAACAGCTCACTCACAGAGATGAGCTGCGTTCATGCCGTGTCGTAATTACCGCATTTACGAGATTCCGACTCGTAAAAAGCGTTCACGTCTTCGTAGAACTCCTGATTACAAATTTTCGGAGAGCTCCGACTTGCAACGTCATGTCATTATTTAATAAATAACATACTTATAAGACGAATAAAAGAGCTCAGGATGTACTGTTCTAGGAAAATAATCAATAATAGCTGAATCACACCACGTGGTTGATTATTTTCCCAGAACACTATTGCATGTCATGTTTCAGCACTTTCTATTTTCTGTCCTGAATTGACAAAAGTACTGTAATTTTTTTTTTTTGCCATGTCTCCCAATCCCTATGATATGTATATGATGTGTATATGATGTATATCTAATGTATATGTACATAGATGTACAGAATAATCAGACGATCCAGAGTTGTGTCTGGTGCTCAAAACGGTGTGTGTGTGGATGTGTTCTTACTCTGCCCCGCTCATCCCGGGATACACTCCGTCTGCGATACACACGCACAGCGTGCGGATGTGATCAGCGACCACCCGGTACGCCATGTCCACTCGGCCTTTGTCGTCCTCGCCCGTCCTTCCTGCGTAGGTGGCGGCTTTGCTGCACTGCACACGCGGACACACAATTACACGCTGTTAGTTCCAACATGCAAGACAAAGGACGTTCAAGCTGCAGCCTGTCCTCCACTTTAAAGATGTTTATTGCTAAGAGTTTATTCATGAATTGCTAAATGAATTTGTTTTGCCTTTATAACAATAACTATAATAATTCATATTTCTCATTTCGGAGTAATAGATTACAAATTGCCACTAGGACCTGATGTGCTGTTTATATGGATCATTACATGCTTTTAAAAAAATCTCAAAAGAGTGACAGACATGGCAGCTGAAAAAGCCTGCAGAATTATTTGCACATGTTGATCCCTTTTTTTTTTTTTTTAGGAAATCAGAATAATGTTCCAGAGAACAGCGTGGAGAATCTCCTACTTGTACTTCCAGGTCGACTCTTTTCACCCTGACATGTACATGCAGTGGCGTTTTTTTCATATTTGGGTCCATGAATGTTTGATTTCTCGACTTTGTGTGGTGAAACAAGTAGAATTAAACACGATATATATACGATATATTTTTTAATATATATATATGAATTCATTTCCTGTTTTAGTGCGTGCCAAGAACAACAGAAATAAAATAAAAAGCTGTTTTCCTGTTTCATTTCAAATGTACACGGGCCCAACCGGGGAACATGAGAGGTGTGTGTACATGTGTGCGTGTGTGTGTGAGAGAGAGAGAGAGAGAGAGAGAGAGAGAGAAAGAGACACCTTATGGATGGCAGTCAGTAACGGTGTGAACAGGTCTGTGTCATAATTGGAGCGTTTCCCTTGTAGCACAGTGACGAGTCTCTCTAATCCCATTCCGGTATCCACACTGCACTGGGGGAGAGGATGCAGGCTTCCGTCGCCCTCCCTACACACACACACACACACACACACACACACATGATGTTCTTTGATTACCTGCTTGCTTTTTTCTCCCCCCTGTGCAGTTAGATCTAGTTAGATGAGTAGTATACAGTATGTGTTTGCCTGTTGTACTGCATGAACACCAAATTCCAGATCTCCACCACGTCCGGACTGTCCATGTTGACGAGCGCAGCGGCGTTCCGATCGCCTACATGGTCGTAGTGGATCTCGGTGCACGGGCCACATGGACCCGTCTCGCCCATCTCCCAGAAATTATCCTTCATTCCGAACGGAAGAATGCGATCCGGGTGTACACTGGGAGGGGAAAAAAAAAAACAGGCTATATATATAATATATATATATATAATTACACTTGCACTTGCCAAAACACAGTTTGTCAGCCTGGCTTCAGTGGATGATGTCACCTGGACACCTTAAAGCTGAAAGACTGTCCTATTGCTCATCCCAGGACTCAAGAGCCTTTCAATACATTGAGCACTGTTTGTCTTTATTCTTCTACACTTGTATAAGCGAATGAACATCTTTCATGCCCTGTGTCCTTTCCCCTTTCAGTGAACTGGCTTTACTACTGGATGAGTTTTATTCATGTTGCTTTAATATCAAAATATTGACATCGGCACCTCTGCATATTTACCTTTTCAGTCTTCTTCATCATGGTATATTCTTACACCTGTATACCATCATCCCACTGCTGTCAATCATAAACCACCTTTATGACCCCAAAAGCAATGTTTACTCAAGTCACAGATCTCCGCAGAGCATCTCGCCGAAAACACGACGCATCGTGTTGTCAGGTCTTTAGTGGACGTACCCGAGGCTAAGCCAGATCTGTCGCGTCTCTTTGTCCGCAGGCAGGCCGCTCGCCGCGTCGCCGGAGAAATAGGACACGTAGAGACGCTCGGCCGGGATCCCGTACACTTCTGTTAACAAGCGCCAGGCCATCGTGCAAGCTTCTACCTAAACACAAAACAGCTACAGTTACATAACAATAAACACAGTGCTTCTACAAATACTCGCACCTGATTGGTCAGATTCATTTTCTGTAACAGCAGCTCTGACATGCGTTCAAGGCAAATCACAGTTTTACGTTAATGCGCTCTTTCGAATACGTTATCGTTTCTATAGTAAGAATTTACACATTTTTAGGCGGATTTTGGATTTGAAGCCGTGTCATACTCATATCACTGACCTTGCATCTTAAAAAAAAAAAAAAGTATCTTCAAGTCACCATCACATGGTGATCAGCTTGTAGAGAGGAGGCTCGGGTTACTCTATCGACTGATACACTGGCATTGGATTGTTGCATTCCTAACCAAAGCTGTCTTAAATCACTGTGAAACAGAAAAGAAAATTAATGACAGGAAAGGTGATGCACCTTAAAGTAGTCTCCAAACGACCAGTTGCCCAGCATCTCGAAGAAGGTGTGATGGTAAACGTCTCTGCCCACGTCCTCCAGGTCGTTGTGTTTTCCGCCAGCGCGTACACACTTCTGACTGTTCACCACACGGCGGTACGAGGCCATCTCGCTGCGTGGGTCAGCACAGCCCAGCAACACAGGCTTAAACTGCAGAAAAAAACACCACAATTACCAAGACGGGATCAGAGTCTGCTATCATCTCCATTTCTTTTGTTTTTTCTTTTCAAAAACATATGAAATTATTGGCACATGTAAATCATTTGGAATTCTTTTGCCTTGGAATGCATTTCCTGTTTCCTTGGTGTATAAGCATGAGGTCACAAATCCATCATTCATAACCACAGATGTAAAAAAAAAAAAAAAAAAAAAGGGATGTGCATACAAGGAAAAGCCCCCAAACCCACCGTCAAGTTTTGTTTCTCCTCTGCCAGGAGGTTACAGTTTGGCTATAAATGGATCTTTTAACAAGACAGTGACTCCAAACATACATCCAAATCAACACAGGAATGACTAAAGGATACAAATTTGCTGTTTTGCAATGACAAACGTCGGTCTCTGTATTTAGAAACCCTTCTGAAAACATGCGGTTTGAATTCAAGAAAGCTGTTCATGTGAGCAAACTTTTAGGCCCACTGTGCATTGGGACAAACAATTTAAAAAGGGCCCTCAAGGAACCACACACACACACACACACACACACACACACACACACACACACCCCAGGACTAGTCCCAGCATTTGTTAGGAGGAGTCTCAGGCTTCACCGTCTCAGGCTTCTGTCTCACAAAGGGTGAAGTCTCAAACTTCACCCTTTGTGAGGGTGCCAATATTTTTTGGGGAAAAAAAATTTGGTGCAAACATAAATCTATACAACATCTCTGTATAGGTGAAGCTCAAACGCTCTCTCATGGGATGTGCTAGTAATTATCCCCAGGGCGCCAAGACTTTCTTAAGTATAAGTATTGTTTACTTAAATGTAAATAAAGGAGATATCGTGATACATTGATACCGTGAGTACACAGGTGCAGCAATATGAATCGAAATGAGATCTGAACTCTGCAGGATAAAGCAGCAGCAGTAGTTCAGCCTCTCTGCGTCAGGTGGTTGTTACGTCACACAGTTCAGCACTGCACATTAACGTGTATATTTAATCCATTAGCTCGCACTGAGTGCCGTGTATCTGACCTGATTCATTCCCGCGTTGACGAACAGCAGACTCGGGTCTCCTCTGGGCCGCACCGGGGACGACGGAACAAGCCTGTGTCCATACTCCTGCCTGAAAAACTCCACAAAAGTCTGTCGCACGCGTTTGGCTGTAAATTCCTCGCGAACCGGAGTGTGGGACAGCGCCGAACATCTCCTCACACTCGCACACAACGTCTTCAAACGGACGAAGTTCAACCGCAAGACGCCGATGCGCGCCGCCATCTTGCTTGTTGACATGGGACGGTGTCTTGCCGAATCCGTAATCGTACAAACCCCGCCTCTTCGCTGTGATTGGTTACTGTATGATACTGTAAACTCTCCAATTGGCTGGAGGTATCCAGGGTTTCCGAGCCCAGAGAATAAACCAATCCTAGAACAGGAGGCGGGATTAAGGAAAACGGCGTCCGCAACATAAAAGCACAGAGGACTGACTTCCGGTTAGAAGTTTTAAAATAAAAGTTTTAAACGTTCAAATGTTCTGACAAAAATTTAATAATAGTAAAAAAAAAGACAAAATATCAAATATTATTAATATTAATATAATGCATTATTATTGTTGTTAACTGTATTATGTGAGTTAAATATATTAATAATAAAGGTTAATACTTAAAATAATAATAATAATAATAATAATAATAATAATAATAATAATAATAATATTTTTATAAAATAATAAAACTAACTAACTAATATTAAACATACAATTTTAATCTAAATTAAAAAGCAGTAAATTATAAACACAGTATGACAGTCCTTAAGTAACAGGCTGGGACATTTTAAAGCACCTCAAGACTGTTAAGTTTAATTAGCGTGGCTAGGAAATATGCCTGAGGGACATATGCAGCAAACATAAGGCAAAGTAAAATAAAATTAGATTGAATTAAATAGTGGAAAATGCAGCATTTGCAGTCACTAGAGCCAACTGCAACAGGCAATAAGGCCTCCATAAGGGTATTTAGTGTGTGTGACTAATGCAACTGAGAAAACTAAAACCCGTACCCCTCAATATGGATATAATAAACAAACCTCGAGACCTGAGCAATATAAAATTGAGCCCACATTTTAACAGGAACTGCACAGTACCTGAGCTCAAAGAAGTATCGAATGCATGGTAGAGGAAGGACGTGTAAGGTACAGTAAATAAGGAATGAAACACGACAGGGGAATATTGTTCTGGCCTGATTGCAAAGCAGGGTTACTGTTTACACCCCAAAGCTCCAATAACAGCATGTCCCGAAGCGTTTTATTCCTCTCATACCACAGCATTTTATCATGCCCCATTTATCAGGGACATTTTTACGTCTGGTACGAAAGCACTGACACTGGAGGCTCCTTCCTTAAATGTTAAATAAATGTCTCCTTACAGTAAAATTCATATCAACTATTGTATGTGTTGCATTAAATAACAATAATGTTCTTTCATTTGTTTCTTACGAGGCTTAGATTAAGTGGAATGTCCATCTTACAAGTCCACTATTCACGTGAGTCATTCTGTTTCTACAGGAATGATGAGATATTGGAAAAAGTGCATTAATATAAACCTGTGATGTGATTTAGAGTCGGCACTACTGTCAGAGCTGCTGTTATAGAAAGTTAATCAACACCTTCTGACCAATCAGAATGAAGAAGAATTCAACAGAGCTTTGGGAAGCT
Source organism: Pangasianodon gigas (assembly GCA_022758105.1). Lineage (NCBI taxonomy): Eukaryota > Metazoa > Chordata > Actinopteri > Siluriformes > Pangasiidae > Pangasianodon > Pangasianodon gigas. Next base: position 15,760,177 of record CM040478.1, on the reverse strand, counting down.
GTGTTTATAGTCAAAGCAACATACATCAGTGGAAACCTTTCAAAGTGCTCACTGATGTACCAGATATGAGAAAAACAGAGGAGACGTGGGTTTTTTTCCCTCTCTCTCTCTCCAAAAAAAGTGTTTGTGGATTATGTGAATAAGCTGACGAGCAAACAAGAAAAAAAGAAGGTCTCAAGATCTCAGTAAACACACAGAAAAACCATTATAATATTCCAAAAAAAAAAGTCAACACGTACAACAAACAAAAGCAAATAATCTCTTAAATGTTTATTTCAGTTTAAATCACATTTGGTCAGCAGCCGACTACAAGTAGTGTAAGGGCTGTATTGCATCGCTGTAACGGGAAATGTTCCTTCTCTTCACTTCCACGTGAAGGACAGTCTTTGTAATTGATTGCACCGGAGCGTGCGTCTGACGCACATGCACTTTGCCCTTTCTTCGTAACACTGACAGTCGGAGGAATGTGAAGAGTCTTGGACATGGATGAAAAGGAAAAAAAAAAAAAAAAAAAAAGACCATACGTAAAGAATTCAACTAAAAATATAATCAGGTTTTAAACTTGTGTTTGGACCCCGGTATGTCACACCCCTCCCTTTGCGCTCCTCTTAATACAGTACACGAACGATTACAGAGACAAGAACAAAGAAAAATTAAGGCATTTTTGGTGGTTCGGTTTCTCCGCCTTCCTTCCGTGACGTCACACAGAGGTTCCTTCCTTCAGCTCTTCTCCTTCCTGAAGACACAGAAGCACTAAATTATATCTTTTTTACACACTACGGTCTGAACTATTCATTGTACAAGAACCATAAAACTAACATTATAATTACATAAACATGGCGTGTGTATCCTTACAAAACAACTGTGGTGTAGGCACATGAACGCCCAGCTCGCTGCGCTGAGAATAAGGAGCTCACGATGTGCTGTTAAATATAGCAGTAAACTACATGCAGGTGCTGTACATTCCCACACACACGCACACACACACACACACACACACAGACCTTTTGTGTGCGTGCACTTTCCATAGGCTGGTTAAAAAAAGGATGTAGAGAAGGCTGTGTGACTCAGTTAAAGACTCGGGTGGTGTAACGTGGGTGGGGTTTCTGGAGTCGTACACAAAGAGTGGATCAGCTGAAACTAAATGGGACAAACTGGAAAATCGTGTGTGCGTGTGTGTGTGTGTTCGTGGCATTAGCCAATTAAAGGCTCTGATATAACAGGTTTATCATGCTGTAGTATCACGACTTTCTAACAGTGGCTGCACCTTTTTTCGTCGTCGTTGCTGTTGTTTTTATCCCTCCGGAAAACAAGCCACACAACGTCTTTTACCAACAATCGTCACACACTCGGCTCAAGGCGCGTCAGCATCTCGCACAGACACGGTTATCAAGCGTCAGACTTCACTAGGAGGCGTGGCCTGAAGTTTGACGGTGAAAGTGAAAGTGATTCGGAGGATTTTGTTCCAGTTGAATTTGGACATTTATTTATTTATTTTTCACAGCGCAGACTTTTTATTAAAAGCGTTGATGTTTGTATTACTGAGCTAAACACAGTCTTTTAAGGCGAGCGCCTGATGATTTAGACATGCAGTTTGCATAATGCTTAACTAGTAGTGATATTTGTTTTGTATATTGGAGTTTAAAATTAAAGTAGAAAACTTCAAACACTCGACTGATCGACTATATTTAACGTAAACAGCGTGGGCCTGTCAAAAATGTCATCTTGGACCATAACGTGTCTGTCAGTAGAACGTTAAGAAGTAAAAAGCTCTATGGCTCCAAGATGATCACTGTACACGTGTGAATAATGAGCCTAATTAAATTTTTTTCTATCTCTGGTGTAGCCTAATTGTCTGCCAGGCAACTATGAATGAATAACTAATAGCCTGGATGTGAAATGTGCTTGTTCCATTCCTGAGCTCAGTTTAACTGAAGACATTACAAACACGCCTAGGTTACTGAAAAAAAAGCGCTAGCACTAGCAGAACAAAATGAAACTACATGTGAAGCAGATGTGTGTGTTATCTCTACGGCTGATTAGTTACCAATTAACTGGCAGCCTAACAGACTCAGAGGTCAGTGGGAAAAGAACAGCACCTGCTGCTGCACTTTCTCCTGTAGCTGGTCCTGCAGGGTTTTCACCACCTCCTTCTCTTTGGTGAGCTCCTCCTGAGTGTTGTTCAGTATCTGCTGGAGTGTCGCCGAGGTCTCCGTGAGCTCCTGCGTCAGCTTCACCTCCTTCTCCAGCCTTTCCTATTAAACACACACACACACACACACACAGAGTGAGACTGTGCTAGTCTGCTGCTGGCTGCTGTGAAAGATGATAATGTGGTGCTGTGGGAACCTTGAGCTCGGTGGTGGCTCCTTCTCCGGCTGCCTTCAGCTCCGCCACCTGAGCCTCCAGGTCACTCACACACTTCTGGGCCTGCAAGAAAACACACATATACATGCTTTAATCTGTAATACAATATGCAAGAGACAACATCTAAAAGGTCCAAAGGATATAATGGAGGAAATCTGTTATTGTCTGATATCACCTATTACCTGGTCATAGTTGTGCTCCACCTGCTGGCGCGTGCTCGCCTCTGTCTGCAGTCGGACTTCTGCCTGCTCCAGCTGTGCCTGCACCTGCCACGAGAGGTCAAAGGTCAGACAAAAGTAACCTTACGGAACAATCAAGGGAAAGGAGCAATGCAGCACAGACGCAGGAATCTACGTGAAGAGGTTAGAGGAGCCCACAGGGGAGTCACACAGAGACCACACCTTCAGCATTCAAATTCCAACACAGCATGCACTCAGGTTAGACATGTGCCGATGTTATTTCCGCTGAAAATGAACCAACCACCTAAACTTGTACCGCAGTTTACAATATTATCACAAAGTTTTATTAAAAATGTCTAGTGTGCTGTCCTGGTCATATACTTATTACCCAGCTTAAATAAACTAGGCTAGACAAACCAAAAACTGATTAGTTTCCTCTAACAGCACAACCCAAAGGGTCTATTCCTCTTATACCACAGCAATTTGTCAACACTAACAACTTTTTATTTATTACTGAATGACATACTATTAGTCTAGTCATACTGGTTAAATTTAATGTTGCGGAATATGAAATATGTGGAATAATGTCCATATAAACAGTTGTTCCTCTTTTTCTTTGTCTCAGAAAATGAGTACTGAAGACCTTCCTGTGTCCCAAAACTTCCTTATCTCTGATGGTTACAAAGCACTGACACTGGAAACTCCTTTCATAAATGATAAATACTCATCTCCTTACAGATAAATTCACCATATCAATAATTATGGTTTTTTTTAATCAAGGAATGTGCTTCAAATTTATTATGAGGCGTAGATTATGTGTTGTTGTATGTGCTGTTATAGGAAATTAATCAACACCTTCTGACCAATTAGTACTGAGAATTCAAAAATGCTGTGGTATAAGAGTTTGTCAGTCGAAGCGACAGTATTTTGAACTGTTCATAACATTATTGTGTGCTGAAGGTCATGGTACAGCTGATAATCGGCACATGCCTATTCCCAGAGTTCTCTTCCAGCATAAGCCCCGTATAGCACAACTCTGACCAAAGACAGAAGACACTTCACATAAATGCAGGCACAAAAAAAAAAAAAAAAACTAACAGACTAGTATTACTGGCATAACTAGCACTAGCAAAAGGCACGGTCTATATTGTCACTGTCACAACACACACACACACACACACACACTGCTGAGCAGCTACATTCCCCAGCCTGACCTGGCCGGGCTGCGTGTCCTCGTTGCTCTGCACATGCTCAGTCACCGCCTGCAGTTGCTGCCTGACCTGTAATGCACAGCAATCACTCAAACACAGGCCCCACCTCTGATCCTGACCACACCCACACACACACAGCTCTCTGTGTCTGAGTTGGACTGAGATCAGTGCGTCAGTTTTTCTTATAGCAGGCAATTCATGAGGTTGAAGATGAGACTTGTTTCAGTTAAAAAAAAAAAAAAATCAGACTTACCGCCGAGAGCTCGGCACGCTGTTTCTGAGCGTCTGATTGGGCCGCCTCCAGCTGACTCTGAGTGGCTGTTAACAACGTCTTTAGCTGGAAGAAAGCGAAAAAAAAATTATTAAACACAAACAAATCCTAAACGTTGATTTTTAATCTCCTGGGCTGAGTGCGAGTGTTGCAGCGGGTTGAGTATCACCTGCTCCACCTCCTCAGCACAGCTCTGGCTGAAGCTGATGGACTCCAGCTGTTTCTCCAGCTGTGCTTCTAGCAGCATTACCTGCCCTTTTAGCTAGGAAGAAAAGGAGAACTGTGTCAGCATCACTGCTATGCACTGACTCGCTGCTTAGACTCTGCCTCTTTGCTTGGATTCTGCCTCACTTTCTAAGCCAATGAACATGAATGTTGTGGAAATGACTGAGCTCCACCTGTTCTGTGCTCTGGTTCGCTGTCCTCAGCGCCTCTACAGTCTCCTCCAAGTCCTTCACTTGAACCAGAGCCTGTGACACACACACACACACAAATTTAAACAAGAAAGGTCTCGACATCAAACACAAAAATTTGTTTTTTTTTCCCCCACCCAAATCATTTCATACGAGTGTGTGTGCGTGTGTGTAAGTGTGTGTTTATTTGCGTTAGGGTAGTCAAATTCTTTGAAAATTGACTGTGGTCTTCTAAAACCCTTGCTCTGACTACCCTAGAGTTTGTGCGTGTTTACCGCCTGCCGCTGTTCCTCGATTTCAGAGATCTTGGACTTCCATGCGGCCTCTCCGTCCTGCACGCCGTTCTGCAGATCCTTCAGTATGCCCTCCTACACACACACACACACACACACACACACACACACACACACACAAATGGGTACTGTGTGCCAATAATAGAGCCAGTGAGTAACTGGGCGTTACACAGGGAGGAAATGATTAGGCAAGTGTGTATCATACCGTTTCACTGAGGGTGGCTCTGTATTGCTCACATTGCGCATACAGTGCTGTCTGACTCTCCTCAGCTTCCTTTAACTTATGTAGAGCGTCCTGTATGACAACCAACACACACACACAGCATGAGACCAAGGCCAGAACTGTAATATTGTACGGGAGAAGCAAGGTGTGTATTTATTTACTGTTAGCGCTGCGTCTTTTTCTTCAGATGCTTCCTGCTGGCTGTGTGCGAGTGTCTCCTGTGCTTTGAGTGTGAACGCCTCCAACCAGTTACTCTACACACAAACACAGTATTTAGTACCTCAACCTTTATTTCGTGCTTAACAATTATAAATATTTTTCCCCCCTCCATGCAGTAGCTTTCTAGCATTTAGAGTAACGCAAATCGATCCCTTTACCTGTTCTGTTTCTATGACGATGTGAGGAAAGAGGGTTTGGAGAGCGTTCTTGGTCTCCACCTGGAGCACGTCGAGCTTCTGTTTGACCTCGTTCTACGCACACAAACACACAGCCATGTTATAATGTGCACGAGATTGCCTTAATGAGTGCTAACATTTACGTGATTTATATTCACAGAAGTGATCAAGAAAGCAAGTGTTCAGGCGAGTGTGTGTGCGCGCGTTCACACCTGAGCGTTCATTGCTTGGTTCAGCCTCTCTTCGCTCAGTCGCTCGGCTGCGGCCAGAGCTTCAGCGGCAGCGTTGTTCTTCTCCTGAAGCTCCTACACACAAATATTATGTTAATAAAGAAAAACACACATCTAAGGCACAAATCCAAAATAACTATGATTGTGTAAATAAAATGGTCACTGTTAACTTCCTGTACTTCCCTTAATTAGATTTAAAATTCCAGTACAAAAATAAAGACTAGATTCAGACACTCTTGCCTGATTGACTATTTTTGGAGTAAAGGAATGTTTTTCTGCGTAATGTTATTTACTTTGTAATGCTATTAATGTTGTTAGTTACTCAGATTCTTACATTCTGTTCTACACAAAGTAAGTAGTGACTGTTCTGCATTATCATTTTGGCTTAGAGCTTAGGTTTTTTTTTTTGTTTTGTTTTTTTTAAATGAACTCCCATCCTCGAGTTACTTAGTGTTTCGTTCTGCACCACCTTCACCTTGACGCTTCGTACATAACGTGCATTTGCAATGCAACCATTCTTCATATACACTAACCTTGCTCTCGGCCTTCGTCTGCTCCACCTGCCCTCTCAGCTGCTGGAGCTCCTCCTCCAGAGCAATCAGACGAGCATCTTTCTCCAAGCTGAAAAACAGGATTTCCAATTAAAAAAAACATCTCTTTACTTCTGCATGCACAAATACACATATAGGATACACTTCCTAGTTTCTTACTTCTCAAACGGCTGCTCTGCTTCTGCAATCTCGGCCTGTGAACACAAGAACAGTGCGAGCCTGAGAAGGACACTCGAGTGTATGAGAACGCTCTTGAGATCGCCGGGCCCAATCTGGCGTAACGTTACCGGTCAGATATACGAGGAGAATGGAGTGAGTGTTCTTACCGCCTCCTTCTGCTGCTTTATCTCTTCTCTCAGCTGCTTCAGCTCCTCCTCCAGTGCTGAGACTTTGTTCTCTCGCTCTGCAAGGCTGCCCTGCAGCTGCTGCACTGAGCTCTCCGTCTGAAACACACGCGGTAAATGAAAGATCAGGCGGAAAACCTTCTCGTGCAGTCATTCTCATGCTTTTAATATAAAAAGATTTATGATGTGTGCATTTCATGCTATTTTCAACAACCAGAGCATCCTTTTTCCTAAATGTACACAAATATGAAATGCTGAGCAACTTTTCCGCGATCACAAATTCTTCACGCTGTCCGTTCAGTAATCACACTTGGATGATGTTTTGCTGTGCTGGAAATAATTTAAACCTCAAGCAGTGAGCTTAAAAAGCTGACATGCTGACTGGACTCACTCTTGAGAGTTGTCACTCTTGCTCATAACTTTGAATCGGATTACATATATAACGTGCATATAAACTGAGATTTTATTCAGACTGCTCAGTTTAGGATACATATAAACCGTTTGTCTGGAATCTGCAATCAGAATGAGTTCATTATCTTTGTATGTAAACCTAGCCAGAGTGGAAAGTACAGAAAACATGCCTTATGGGTAATGTTAACAATGAACTAATTCAATTATTTAATTAAGTTCGTTAATAAAAACAAGAGCATATCTAATAAGGATCGAAATCTTACCGCAGATTTCTGCTGCTCCATTTGTTCTCTCAGCTGCTTCAGCTCGTCCTCCAGCGCTGAGACCTTGCTCTCTCGCTGTCTAAGACTGTCCTGTAGCTGCTGCACCGAGCTCCCCGTCTGAAACACACACACACACACACGGCAGGTGTGTTAGAACATGATGCACGTAATAGATCCCAATCCCAGAACCAGCACGTTGTTGCATTGTGGCAGTAAAGCGATAAAACAATGACATCTTCATAAGAACATAACAGTGTGCAACAAGATTAAGATAAGGCTTCTACATTAATACAACTTCTATAACTAAATTTGGATTCTTTTCGTAGGCAGATAGAATTTAGGGGTGCACCTTATACTCAAAGGACACTTATTTTCCTGTAAATACCAGAGTGAGCATAAAAGATTGAAACTGTGTATATTATACTAGTCCAATACCTCCATTGCACTTGTTTTCATCTTCTCTAGTTGTTCTTCTAGAGATGCCACCAAATCCTCCTTCTCCTTTATCCTGAGAAAGACAAAGAATAAATATTTAAAACCAGAATGCAAAACTCGAGGTGTGTACGGATTATGTGCCACCACTATGCAACGCTAATGACAGATGCGCGGGGAAAAAAAGAAAATAAATAATTGCTGTGACGCTGTAATTCAAATCAGAGGTTTATATTAATGTGCTCACTCTAATACTGCATCGTTGCTATAGTAACAGCTAATTTACAGGGACTTCTATGGCTATTAGATATAATCCAAGTCTACTAATAAACAGAAATTGACTTTTCAATTGATGGTGAAGAGCTTTGGATTTGTTTTTCCTGATGATAATTAACTGTACAGAATTTTTATCCAATTGAAAAATTTCTAATATTTACATGCCAGGTCATGTTAGCCGTTCTGCTTTATATATTCCGCTCCTGCATGTGTCTCAGTACTAGTAAAACTTTACCTGTTCTTCAGCTGTTCCAGTTCCTCCGAGTTCTCCACCTGCACACAAACAGGGTCATGGAACCTTTTTGTTTTCTACCACCAATTTTTGGTTTTAAGAGTCATTCCAAGTTAAATACCTGTGGTGCGGTAGACTGCAGCGGGGCTTGTACTTCCACGAGGACTTGTTCCTGTGCGTCCTGCTGTACCTGAGCGAGCTGAGCTTTTAAAGCCTCCACCTCTGCACACCTGTCCTTAAGTTCCACCTCTGTACCACGCACACGCTCCTGCAGCTCTGAACACACACATGCAAACATAATTAATTCATCATAAAGTACAAATACATATTACATATGTGCATGAGTAAATGTCTCCAATAGAGAAATAATATTAAATAGACCAGGTATCATTTCCCATCATTTCCCAAGTCACATATAAAAATATACATGTTCTTATGTATACATATTTATAGATCTATATGGTTTAGTAGTATCTTTAGAGATTATTTTCTCATCATGTGTTTAGTAATTGTTAAAAGTAAACTGCAAATCATATAACAAGAAAAAAAAAACTGTTGTGTAAAAGGTATTTTTCAAAGCAAGATATTTCATCAAGTCATATGCTAATACACTCATGTTAGACGTGAACTGATTAGAGAATGATGTGAAGAAGGTGAATCACTGACCGCTGAGTTGGTCACCTTCCTGTTGTGCTTGCTGCAGCTGGGCTTGCAGTTTGGCGCTGTTGTTCTGCGCCTGGCACAACTCGGCCTTGACCTTCTCCAGCGTCTGCTGCAAGGACTGCTCGGCATCTGTGCGCCCTGCCTGTAATACATTTTTTATTCAGGTGGCAGCAAAGCCTCTCCGTTAGGCAGCATAGGCATGCATATAGAGCACAGGTTCCAGAATAACCCGTGTCCTGCGCCTGTGTTTCCCTGCTCCAACACACCCACTTTGCTAACTGAATTAGGTACGGGACAGAGATGTGCTCTAGGTCCCTGGTATAGTGAAGGGGTCTCCAGATCTCTCAAAGTGTACTTTAGAGAGCAAAGTGGTGTACACTGATTAAATGTAAAATAACT